>MU826354.1:2895151-2909001 GCA_029204205.1 Desmophyllum pertusum
TAAAGAGAGAGTTAAGGGACTTGGAATAATGGCTTACAAGTGCACACACGGCACTTATACCATGAACTTTTAGAGGGAGTTTAATTTCGCGGATTGCCGACTTTGCGTTTCGCTGGGAACACATTTTACGCGAATTTGGATTAAACCCGGAAGTAAAAGCGCGGGTAAAAAAGGCAAGCGCGCGCCCCTCCAACTTGCGCCCGCAAAGACACAATGTATTCTAATGTTTCAATACCCATTACGGCAATCTTTTCCTGGAAATTTTTATTCAACTCGGTTTATATATTACCGGATGTCCATCGATTCTTTTTTATCAGTACTAGATTAACAAGGGTCCTAAAATTGGGTCATTGGATCCTATTCGCCGACTGAAGTACGGTATGCCCAGAGACTTCAGAGTACAACAGGCTTCGTTTACGCCAACACTCCTGTTGATGAACTACTCGCCCCCCCCCTTCCCCAAATCCGTTCCTCCCGTATGAACAAGCCTCCCCCTCCTAGTCTGTGATGTATCTACAGCGCTAGCCTTTACACTAGCGACAAACTGCATCACGTGTAGTGCACTACCCATCTATATTGCCCAATTTCCCCCCTTCCACACCCCGCCCTTGTTACCCCGAGCCACCTTAATTTTGAGTTCCTTGATGACCTGATCGTAATATATTCATACCACCCTTCTTGTTTCTTGGGACAGGAATTGCGAGCTGCCTTCGGCTGGGGGGGGGGGGGGGACTTGTTAACATGTATAACAAGAAACCACGCAGAGCATGACTAAATTTTAAAGACGGGGGATTTAGGCAGGGTGCTTACCCTCTATAAATGGCCACACGTTATCTGCACATGCAAACTCTTCTCCTTATGTCCGCAGATAGAGACTATTATTTTGTAAATTTGTTCCCATAGCAAGTTTCACAGAATCTTGAGAAAATATGTTGCTTGCTCTCTCAGGCAGACCAGCAACATTTTATTCAGACGACGTCATAACAGGTAGCCACTCTTGTAACTGATGATAGACGATACTACCGCAATCGACTGGATGTTCGAAACGGAAAATGTCAGATGTGAATTTTCGCAATATTTGTTTCGCACTATCAACAGATGTAACCAGAAATTATGTATAATTAGTGGAATAATAAATAACGATTCAGCATTATGGCGTTTGAAACACCAGAGAAAGACATGGAATACAGAATTAGAAAAGCGCTTTTACTTGATGCTATCATTTAAAGCCTAATTTGTGTACTACAAAAATTACTGCATGTACGCGTTTGCTTTTTGTTACTGTTTATTTTCACGAGTGACTACCTGTGTCTCCACCTGGAGTTCTTACTATTAAAAATCCCCCCCCCCAACCTGCGCCCAATTTAAAAAGCCGTCTTACCGCGCGCCCGTCCCAAAATTAGTCGCGGTTCACTTATCGTTCGACCATGGCCGAGCGCAAGTATCGAAAACGTAGTTGCGACCCAAGCATGGCATTTTATTAATAATTCAGATTAAACACCCACTTCACTGAATCATACGTAACAGCTGACTTCAACACAAAACGCCAATATATTAAAAACATAAAACAAACATCTATATTATATAATCAAGTCTAGATACTTATATACACTCCAGTGTCTGCAATGACCCGTGTCTCCTTCGCAGGGCAAGCTCTACCGTCTGCAGGAACTTTTGACGTTTGATAGTTTTCCCCCCCCCCCCGGCTATACGCGGAGTGCCCGGCTCGAGTAGGGTTCCCGTCATCCCCGCGCACGTACTCCGATGAGTTCCAGGTATAGACACAGTGTCACACCGGACAGTCAGTTTGTGTTGCAGGTTTTCGTTTTTTCACTTGAGATGATACGCCGACATCCCCCTCCACACGACTCCGTGGTAGTTTTATCCTCCGCTGTTACGCTGGATGGTTAAACATGTTAACAAAAAGACAAAAAGAAATGAAAAACAAATACACAAAAAAAAATATTAATAAAAAAATTAATATATTAAAAATATTCACCCCCGCCGGCAAGATTCGACTACACAAGATACCCCAAGACACTTCCAGCTCGTATTAACTCTACAATGCACCAGCGCGAACAGCTTCGTCTTCGCCGATCTCGACCACCAAGCGTTTCTTGTAATGGTCCGTCCATAAACGACGGCGATAGCTCCGAACTAGAGCAGTAGAATATATGAGTAGCACACCGCGTCATGGCGTGTATGAAAAAGAAAAATGCGTTTTCTCAAACCGTTGCTTTTTGCGACCGTCAAATTGCTCGCCCGCGTCTTACTCGCCTGTCACCGTGTGACTCCACGTTCTGAAAGCGGATAAAGCGCCTTTATGTAACATTAGCTCTGTTCCCGCGTGTATCTATCTGAGACATCGAATGTTCCTCACGCCACGCTCTCTGGCGGATACTCAGCTACCTGCGTTACGGTGTCAGTTCATAATACCCACTCGAGTAATATATGAAAAGAAGATCAGAGAAATGCAAAAGAAAACTTCGTACGCCCGGGGGTGGGAAGGGGGAGGGGCGGAGGCAATGGACGGTACCGTGTATACATGGACTATACGGGGCAGGCTATCCGCCCGAAAGTTGATCCTTTGGTTAACCGACTTGTCAGACATGGAGGTACTATGTAAAAGGGTAGGGAGATTTCACGAGTTGGAGTATAGAAAAGGGTTAGGGAAAAACTGTCATTTAGGTATAGAGGTGCTGATCCTGCAGGTAGTTGGATAGTTTCTTAGCCATCGTAAAGACAGCTTCATGTTCCACTTCCTTCTGTGGGATATATATTCGATTAATTTAAGTTCATCCCAAGGGCTATAGAAATATGCGGGATGCAGTGTTTCTACTGTAGGTATGTGAAAGGGGTACCATTTTCAAAATTTCTATGGAAGGTATATGAAAAGGGGTACCATTTTCCATGGAAGGTATACGAAAGGGGTACCTTTTCTGTCAAAAAATGGTATATAAAAGGGAAGGGGCTGGACCTCTGGGCGGAGCCTCCCCGTATAAAACTTTTTTGAGTACCCCCCCCCCCCCCGCCCCCGGGCCCCTGAGATACAGTTGATGATACCTCTCCAGCCTCTCCACAACGGCCACCCTGGTGCAGAATTATTTGGCCGTTGTAGAGAAGTGGCCGTTGTAGCGGAGGTTTCAACAAGAGTTAAAGCCGGTATGGATTGGCGCACGGTCGGGATGAAAAATCCTGGCTGTGGTAGAGAGGTGGCCGTTATAGAAGAGGTGGCCATTATAGAGAGAGGGTGGCCGTTATAGAGAGGTGGCCGTTATAGAGAGGTGGCCGTTATAGAGAGGTGCGCCGTTATAGAGAGGTGGCCGTTATAGAGAGGTGGCCGTTATAGAGAGGTGGCCGTCTATAGAGAGGTGGCCGTTATAGAGAGGTGGCCGTTATAGAGAGGTGGCCGTTATAGAGAGGTGGCCGTTATAGAGAGGTGGCCGTTATAAAGAGGTGGCCGTTATAGAGAGGTGGCCGTTATAGAGAGGTTGGCCGTTATAAAGAGGTGGCCGTTATAGAGAGGTGGCCGTTATAGAGAGGTTGGCCGTTATAGAGAGGTGGCCGTTATAGAGAGGTGGTTTTTCCGTGATAGAGAGGTTCGACTGTATACCTAAAGTAAAGGTATCAAATGACAATAATGTGAGCATCCATATCAACGCCGAGGTGAGAACTCCCCTGTAAAACTGAGAGCCTGGGAAAAGGGATGGAGGAACTGAAAAAAAAATCAGCTAAATAAACCACATGAAATAAGTAAACTAAATTTCCCGCCAACGAGTTAAATTTCAGTGTAATTATTACCACGTAGTTCAAGAAAACCGCTGACTTGATCGTGGGCATTCAGCACAAAAACAAAAACAAAATGGCGGCGGGAAAGCAGTCACGATGCTTCATATGTTGGACTTTTAGGGCTTGCAGAGACGTTCAGAACATCCAATCCGCCCAAAATCAGGCAATGCTATACAATGGCCTTCACGTCCGTATTTCAATTTTCAACCGTCGCCGGCGATCCAAGCTCGCCACACATCTCTCGCTTGGCGAGGACTTCTTCATCGCCATACGAAAAATGTCGATATGGCGCAGTCACATTTGGAAAAGGCGGTGAGTTTCACTTTGAATGTGGTTTAAGAAATGCCCTTTCTTTGATTCCGTATATAAGCTTATGATATCGAATGTATTTATTGTTTTCGACAGGCTGTTCAAGCACAATCTGTATCCTTTAATTATTGTCATGAGCCAGCTAGTTCACTTTTAATAAATTAACCTTGTACTTTTCACTGGTCTTCGATTACTGGCACGCACATATTTATAAGCTTACTGCTTTTAATTAAGTTAAGTCTTACTGTGATTTGCTTGTCTCTATCATGTGGTGGACATTCACCTAATACATTAGGGGTCAGTGGGCCTGCATCATATGATTTGGAATATTTTCTTAATTCTGAGGTTGAAAGCGGTAAATTGTTTAATAGAAGGGGTACTATACCCATTGGCTAGGGTGCATAATTTCTATGTACATGTATGCCATCATTCCGAATGTAGGCCAAGGCTTTCGAAGTTATACTCCAAAATAGTTCATCTGCATGCCAGCTTATAGTACAAAAGGCCATGATCATTGAATAATAGCAAATGATTGGTTGAATGACTAGTGGAAAAGGCTATTTGAATAATGGTGACCAGTGGAAATTGACAGTGCATATATCGTATTTACTCAAATAATAGCTGTCCCATGATTAATCGACCCCCCCTCGAATAATCACCCCCTTGCCTGAAAATATTTGAAATAATCGCCTTCCTCGAAAAATTGTCCCCCTCGCCTTCCTAAATAATCCCACCTCCAACTCCTCCGCTGTGTCCCCTTTCTTTCATTCCTTCCCAGTTAAGTTAAAAATTTACACCTGGATGGGAAACAAGCTTTAATCTAATCATTTACAATAGAAAAACAAAGGTTTCATAACAATGTTTCTATAATAATGTTCATGTTTTTTACTCTTTCCGTCACCTCCCCTCGAATAATCGCTCCCTTTTTGGAGTGAAAAGAATAATAATAATATTGCCCCTGGCTATTATTTGAAGAAATATAGTATGTCGATTATCACTTGCTTTATTTTGGCACATTTACCAGTGCAATGTATGTTTGCCTGAGAGAAAAATGGATGTAATTTTTTTTTAGGTGCATCTGCTACAGTTGTACATGTACATGTACTTCAAAACCAAAGACTATGATCGTACTTACTCCAGTATGCTGCACACTTTGAAACCCATGCCAAAGATTTTCTGCATAACCTGTTGTCCCTCATAAAATGCCCTGGGTTAACATGCCATGATGCATTTCATGTACATCCCACACCAAAGATACATACATGTACATATAAATATACCAATGAGAAATATCAGTGTTCCCATTAACGCACAACTGTGCGTATCTGACGCACAAAAAATAAAAAGGACGCACAGTTTTTTTTAGCCACAGTACGTCCCAGGGACGCACATAAATCAGCGCTCAAAATTTCGAGTTGTTTTCATAGTTTGGTCTACTCTTGAGATAAATAAGATTTTTCAAGATACAAAACACACATAAGAAACAATGTTAAAGTTTCACTAGTTTCCTTTACCTTTTCATTACCTCTCCAAGCTGGAAACTATGAAAATTTGGCTGCAAACTCGAAAACGAAGCAAGAATCACAATGATAATCACGCGAACGATCGAACAACTCTCGGCTCATTGATGGTCAGCGGTCATACTTCATGTAATATTACATGATGTGTATATCACTTAAAATGCCTTTCTCCTTAGGGGGACCCTTAAAAAATAGAAAGGACCCCCAATTACTGGAACTGGGGGTCCTTGGGACTCCTGTTTTCCAAAACTAGTGGGAACACTGAATATGTTATTTCAGTTTCTCACAAGCGTCCCATGCCAAAGGTCTTTTGAACAGCATAAACTATACATTGCTACATGTAAATGCCATTTGGCTGCCATGCAATATATATGTATGCTAAGCAGGACCCCCCAAAAAAATAGTGCTAGTAAGATGCACGCATGTTAGGGTCACCCTCATTTGTACATGCTAGTATCACGTACATGTACTTAACTCTGAGTTACTGTTAAGGCTTGGATCTGGATTTGAAGAAATTTCATCTGGAAGCTATAGTGCATTTTAAAAAAAAAACATTTTAAAAAACAAGATATTTACACAAGAAAAACCGTGAATGTGGTACATGAAATTATATGGCAAATGGCAAACAGTCCTTGGGTCCATAGAGAAAGAACGAAAAGGAGTTAGGAATTCGAAATCAGCCTATGGTATTGGTTTCCTTTTCTCCCACTTTCTTTTTTCTGAGCCAGAGCAGTTAGGGCAGTCGCTTTTCAATGAATACGAATTTTGCAATAAATAACGCGACCCGACCCGACGCTAAGATGGGATCAGCACTCAACTCACAAAAACTCATTTCGTGTTTTCGATTCGTCGAATTCCCTTTTTAAATGAAACATTAGTTGAACAAAAAACAAAAAAAAAAACAAAAAAAAACAATTTTTCTATTATTATTGGCTCACCTCCACGGTAGCGACGTTATTGGCTCTTCACGAAATAGCAATTTTAGAGGCTGAGAAATAAAATGGTTTGCCATTTTAATTTATTCTCAGCAAAAGTTTTACAAAATATCAAACAACTTTTATTCAAAACTACGCTTGCTCCCGGGCGTGTTGGGGAATATTGGTCTTGTTTCTTTTTTTTTTGCCTAAAGTTTACGGACCTCACCTTCGCCCTTTGGCGTTGGTCCTTAAAAACCTTAGCAAAAAAAAGAACTCGACCAAATATTTGTACCGCCAAATAGTCACTTACGGACACTCGCGCTAGGAACAAGTTCAATAAACCTGTATATTATTTGAAGTTACATTTTTAAATATTAGATTTTCAAGGGCTCAATATCAATCTTGCAAAGTTCTTCGGGGTTAACGTCAGGCGCACTTGAAGCTTGCTCATGTCAAGCATTTTTTGCCTTTCTGGCCAATTCAAAATCACTTTTCGGCAGTTAGCGGTAAAGTTAGTTTTTAATTTACAGTATTATTATTGTAAGGAAGTGTCAAACTCCTTTCCAGGACACCACACATGGCTAAATAAATGCACGGTAGTAGTAATCTTATTCGAACTAATTGTGTTTTTCCGCGTTGGCCTTAATCAACTTAAATCACGCACCATTAAATAATTCGAAACTCCTAATATACAAAATTGGATGGAACCCCCCAACAAAAAAAAAAAAAAAAAATAAACATCAGACGGCATCAGACACAGCTGGGGGGGGCCACAACGAGCGTGGAAGCACAACTGAAACTTATATTTATAAAGGAACATTTTAAAAATTGCACTTATTTTGTAATGTGTCCTCCATTCCGCAACAGTTCCGGTTGTCAATGAATATTAACACCTACCTGAACGTTTTCCCCTTCCACCCGAACAACACAAACTGGTTCTCAAAGATTCGACTTGTATTCTTACTTATTTACCCCATATTTTTTTTTATTTTACACTACTATTTACTACTTTTTTGCCAGAATGATTGATAATGAAATGCTATACATTTATCCTATAAGAAAAGAATGAAATAAACAAACTGTATTAACGTGCAAGCTCATTCTATTGTGTTAATATTAATGATTATTTTGATATTAAACGATGACCCGGTTAATTCGAAACCCCCGCTAATTCGAACTATTTTCCGTCAGTTTCCCTTCAGAGTTCTAATTAGCGGGGTTCAACTGTACGTCTATGCTTGCTGCTCACTTGTGCTTTGCACTCGCTCAAATTATCTGAAAGAGGCGACTGCAGCTTGCAGCTTTACCAAATTACTAGGCAGCTATCCCCAACCAGAGTAACTATTATGTCACCAGGTCATGGAGTGACACATTTCTACTGGACGTTCGAGCAAAAATTGCAAAAAAAATTTAAGTACCCACAAAAATACTCATAGCCACGGTTTAAACATTGTTGAATACAGCTCCATACGATCAGTAAATTATCGATAAATTTATGCGTCCCAACGCCAACATGTGATGAGAAGACATTACATAATGATGTTGTCTCGTAATGTTCAATAAAGTACGCTTCATAGTCAGTGTCAAAAACAAAATGGCGTGCGTTTTTATATTTTACCTCAACAGCACGGCCGCACACTAATTTTTCTCGACGACGCATGCCTTGAGAATTTAATTGCTGCGCAGCGGTTCACGTGGAGAAGTGAATGTAAAATGATATGTTTCAAATAGTATTTTCAAAATGTTACCTATGTGCTTTTTCTGAGTAGCCTTTTTGAGTAATTAATTTTTGACACTTATTTCCGCACGTTCGCAGCGTACTGAGCTGGAACCTTTCCCTTCCTTAAAACTGATATTAAATTTTTCATGTATATATACACGCAGGTAGAAAATCACACTAAACAACATTATTATTTATTTGTCTTTACAGTGCATAGTCATCTTATTAAGTGTATTTTGGGGTCACATCGTTTGGGTAAATTTTTGTAGGATCTGAAGAAGTGAATGTAATGATTTATCTTGCCTTGATCAATTGTTTCGTTTCTCAGGATGTGCATGCAAGTGTACAAAGAACTAAAGGCTGCAACAGAAGTGTTCGGAAATGGGAGTAGAGATTTGCTGAGCAGGTTGCGGTTCACATTCATATATATTGAAAGTGAGAAATATTTACAGAAAAACCAAACCAGTCGTGCGTTATACAAATATTTAGTTAAAATTGATGGATAGCAGTCTTCTGTTTTAACATACATTACTATATCACAGCTGTAAATTCATAAATTCACTCCTACAGCTACATTTTGTACTCAAGACGATGCGCATTGTAATTCTTGTTTTTGAATGGTGTTTTGTCCTTTTATTTCAGGTGTGCTTTTTGCCCTTAGCAGAGCTTTTGGTAAAGATACAAAAATAAAATACACTTTCAATGTGATGTGGAATGGAATTTTTTGAAAGATGTTTATCAGTCAGTGACACAAGGCTACTTCCCAACAGGAGTTGAACCTATGACCTTCCGCACAGACTGGTCAACACACTCTACCACTGATGCTACCTGGCGACTTCATAGGAGCTTGAGGCCCATATGTAGATTCCCAGCTTGATGTCACTGACTGATAAAGTTCACATGATGATCTTTTTCACAGATAATAAAATTATAATATTTTTGCACCATGTTTTAACTTTTGTACAATAGCACTTACAGTGCGACTACTCCAACACAAGGGCCACCCCAACAAAATTATGTGGCAAATCAGCAAATGAAAAACCTTCTCTCGATGTTAAACAATAGATTTCCACACAATTATGGATCTAAGGCCAAGCTGCACACTAACAGAAGGCAATAAATTTGTGGGCCATTTTTTAATTGTTTTAAACACTCAAATGCTACTGGACAATTTGCAAAGAATTTAGTTTGGGTGGTCCTTGGTTGGATGTAAGTCGTACTGTAATTGCCCTTTTCAAAATCCTGGGACAAACAAAATGTGAACTAGTGCTTATTAATTAAACTTCTCTTCACAGGCATTTATGATGATGAAAGAGGTTGAGGCCATGCATCTGGCAATTTTATCCATGATTGGCCAGCTTTCTGGAGAGGTTGGCACATTTCACTTTATCAGCGTGAATCAATCCAATGTGTTTTTACTTTACTGTGAGATAAAAGTGTCGGAAACTTTCTAACGCTGGGGACAGGTTATTGGGTGTATGTACATGTATGTCCTGTAAAAACTAGGAGTTTTGAAATAAATGTTTTGTAACTACTTGACCTTCTGACGTAGACTGGAAAATCTTAGAATGCTGGTTACCATTTCTTCCATTGCAGCACCCACCCTCTATATTTTAGAGCACTCCCCCCAGAATAATGAAATTTGAAGAAACTTGTGCATCCTTCCCTTCTCGTATGTACAATGTACTTCTCATAACTCGGTTATAATTCACCAAAGTTAAAATCATAACCGTGACAGTAAGGGCCTTGGATACTGGTCTAATTAAATCATTTTTGTTTTGATTGAGTAAGATAATACCAAACACTTTCAAGACTCAGACAGTGTTTCATCTGATTTCCAAACACCTCAAATGTGTTCTGTTCAAAAATTATTCGCTGCAACGTCGTATTTTTCAACTCTCTTCTCAGTGTTTGGATATCGGATCAAACAATGTCTCTTGTGTTTGATATGTATTAGAATGGACGCTTGTACAATCCATTTTGCCCCGATTTTCATTGTGGAAAGCAGACCCTGTAACCCTGACTAAGTAAGTTATATGGGCTCTTAGCCAAAACTAAAGCAAATCTAGATTATTGCCAAGTCGAGAGAAAATTTGTTCCGAATAATTCATCTGGACATGTAAGCTAACACATTGTTTATCATTATTTTATTTTCTGTTCTAAGGCCAAAAAAGTGTCAGATCCACACCTAAAACAACTGCAACAATCACTACAGATATTAACAACGCTCCATATGGATGGTAAATTTGCACTGAACTTGTTTTATAAATTTATATTTTTGCTGTGGGTCAATGACTTGTAATTAAGTCAGATTATACTGTAACTGCCTAATAGTGTATATGGAGGGGTCAGTTTTGCTGGATAACCAGGGAGAAAAAAGGTGTGTAATCTACGGGAGAAGGGGAAAGGGCTGGAAATGGGAATTCCCAAAATTAAGTGTGGTTGAGGAACCGCGAGTAGAAATATAGAACAAAAAATTTTTGCAACATGGTGTAATAGTTCCACAAATAGAAACTAAGCCACAAGGACAGGATGAGGGACTGGCGTGTAAAAATGCTACCAGAACTTCAGACATCCTTGTACCTCACCCCACAGCCCCCCTTTTACCAACGCACACACACTGTAGTCAGCCATCCCCAGAGAGAAGTATACTATACTGTAAGATCTGCTGTAGACGGCATCATCAACTGGTATGGAATTTTTGGGGGTTCGAATATCATGACATATTCTCTCATAGGAGATCATTGAATTGAGTGAGGGGGAATAGAGGTACTTTATTCAACGCTAGTTTAATAATTTTTTTTCTTAAGCTAGTTTCCACTGTACAACATCTACTTTTGTAATACTATGTTATTATGCAGATATCACAAATCCACAAGGCTGAACAATTTGACTAAAGGCTCACCCAAGGAACATATTTGTGTCTTAGTATATTTGGGTAAGGCCATGTCAATCCATATTTTCACAAGCTAGATGTGTCTACATGTACATGTAAAACAAAAAGCAATGACCATTTTGCCACTTTACATTTAAGTCTCTTTTAATTTTAAAATGGCTTGTTTGGTCGCATCTTTTATTAATGCAGGGCTTCTGAAAGGGTGCGGGGAAAAAAGAAATGTGGGCGGAATTGTTGGGGCAAATTGTGAGGGATAAACTTCGATTGTGGCGGGGCAATTTGTGCGGGTATTGACCAACCAAATATTTGTGTAATTATTGTGAACAAGAGCTCCCTGAGCAATACATTACTTTATGCATCAAAACCTTTTCTTTGATCGTGATCACCAAATCTGTAATGTTTACGAACGCAAATGATCAAAATGAAAATCACTCTTCTAAGTCGATCGCCCTATAAATGCATTACAAACCCGCATGCTGGCACTATTTTAACAACAACTCCTGATTCGGTATTTGCAAAACAATTGCCGCAATCCACCAATGGAAATCGATTAGAAGTTGAACTGAGACTATAGTGCCCAAGAACTGGCGCAGATTGCCCTGGTTGTTTTTATATCCGTTCAAGCTGTTTTCGATGAAACCGAGGGATTTCTCCATTGTTTTGGATTAGTACATAGCCTGAGAAGATAGCCTAAACAGTTTCTCTTACAAATCGTGGAAATCAATAGGAATACCTGTATTCATTAAAATTTTAAGCAAATCCTTTCAGTATTTGTGAGGGATTTTGCGGAGTTTGCGGAATTGTGTGTTATATTGTGGCGAGGTTTGAAAAGAATTGGTGCGGACGCGCACCCGCGCACCCTGTCAGAAGTCCTGATAAATATCATAATAATTTATAGAGGATATTACACGGGCGGCGCGAAGATATGAAATTTTAATTTTCGATGGTGGTAAAAAACAATATTTTACGAATGATCGGCGCAGCAGAATGAGTAAAATATATGTTTTTACACAGGAAGAAAATAAAATTCATATCTTCAAGCCACCGTGTAATGTTTCTTTTATTATAAGTAGACAAACGACAAAAGCACAAACCCTGGCACAAACTTTATAGCGAACTCTTGCAGCGTCCGGTGGCTGGACTTTTCCGAATTTCTCTCCTTTCCGTCTTCACATTGCATAGGAACTCCTTGAATAATTTTAAGTCATATGAAGTTTTCTTCTTCGTGTTAACATTTTCCACTACTCCCTCAGTGAATCGATTTCATGTGCCGGATTCAGTGAATTCACAGAATCTATCGCTCGCCATTTTGTCAACCGGGATTTTTTGGCAGGCTTTGCACAAAAAGCCATGCAAAAGCTAGGAAATGACGTCATCGATATCCTCACTAGTGAGGATATGGAAAATACGCCACTCGGTACCCGGATGTAGTTTCGTATTAATTTTACGAGTGGATCTATTTTCTCAGTAAAACACTCGTGTTTAATATAATAACATATTATTACTACTGCGCCTTTCAATAACATGACCTGTGAACTCTGCCTCAATCAACTGTTGCATTTTCTGCTTGTCCGTCAATCCTCTTAACAGATTTCTCAGGAAACAGAAGTCCACTTCAATGAGGTTCACAGGTCGCCTCCATGTGCTGTGGCATGACTCGGCTAGATTTTGATCCGTTTTGTTTGTTTCTTTGTTCAGGGTCCATTGGTTTGTCATCGTAATTTATGATTGACGGCAATGAAAAACGCCATCGTTTTTTTGCGTTCATGTCACCGTGTTGTTTGAAAGCGCAGTAAAAACAATTGAAAAATAATGTTACATTTTGACTAAAAAAAGCAAGTTTAGAAACAGTTTACTAGTAATACTGGTCAAACTTCAGGAGCTTATGTCAAAAACAATGTTTTAAGTCCATTTTTGCAAAGTGTCTGCGTGTTTGTGTTGCAGGTAACAGTTATGCCCTCCATGTATGCAGGATATATGGAAAAGGCAATCAGAATACAGTGAGAAAGCTCTTGTGCAAGTGGATAGGTTAAAATAGTGAGCATGATGAACTTGTAAAATATTTTTGTTAAAAGTGGTGTGATAACCCAGCGGGGGTACTCATGTATTGTAGTGATTGGGATTGTCCGAATGAGGGCCAAATTGTTAGACCTCCCAAGAAGTCCTATTCTTAGGCTAAAACCAGAACCCCCAAAAAGCGCAATGGTGCCTCGAGAATGCTACCCTACTACCTCCCCCCCCCCCCGCCCGCCAAAAAAAAAAAGAAGATAAAAAGAAAAAGGTCTTTATACCAAAACTTTCATTTTCAACCCTAACAAAGTCCCTATACAAAATTTCTAACCCAAAAAAGTCTGTCAGATTGCAAATTTCAAACCCCCAAAAAAAAAGGTCTTCGGAAAACCCCATCAACTATTGTACCTGAGACTCCCCCCCTTCCCCTCTTTCTCCTCCCCTGGGTGTTGACATTATATACCATGGCTTGTAAGCAAACCACAAACACCAAAAGAAAAATTGTCTGGAGTTTGATATTCAACAAATTCTGTGCTATAACAACAATGTTTGGATAACATAAAAGGAATGTACAAAATTAACATGTATTGTACCAAAGGAATTTGGATGTACATACGTCTGTGTATCTTTTGCTTTATAATTTGGTTTTGCCCCATTTCAGATCACACTATGTAGTTGATCTTATATAT
>MU826354.1:2909501-2931412 GCA_029204205.1 Desmophyllum pertusum
CAAGGACTGTGCAAATAAATTAATCAGTGAGGGGGGTGGGGGGGGGGGGGCGGGGGGGTGGGGGGGGGGGGGCGGGGGGGTGGGGGGGGGGGGGCGGGGGGGTGGGGGGGGGGGGGGGGGGGGGTTGGAAAAATGGGCTTTCATGTAGCCAAATATTAGGTAATACCCCCCCATCCTAAAGGACGTGAAATTTAGTTATTGTCCCCCCTCTAATCCAGTCAGAAAAATTATTGTACGGGACCCCCCCCCCCCCCCCCTCACCAGTATACACACAATTTTATTTACAAGTACACTGCAATTTTTCATCTACACGCACCTGTGGATTTTAAAAAATCTTATAACAGAAAGAAGAGCTTCCTACTACCATGGTTTAATTGTTGGGTATATCCCGCGTTCCCTTGTAACAAAACATCACCTCCGTTTGCAATGTTTCAAACTAGAACCATACTAGCAGAAGGAAAAGAGAATGTTGTGTTATTGTTAGGTTCGATGGAGTACAATTTTTCGGTTCCCATCTTATAAATTAGGTATGGATTTCAACCAATGTAAATATGTTACTTGAAATAAAATGTTAAGCCCCCCCCCCCCCCTCTCTTGAGTGACTTATTTTACCTTGAGCCCCCCTATCCTTGCTTTGATTTTACTTTATTCCCTCCCCTCTGGTTTTTCCAACCCCCCCCCCCCCCCCCTTTCCTGGTAATTATTGCACAGTCCCTAACGGTCACAACATTTGTCACAAACATTTATCACAATATTTGTTGAGAGCCGATTTTCAGACCGTTTTGACAACCCTCTTCAACAATGCTGTGAGGTCTTTTAAAAGCATGTAAGGATCTTGGTGTGAAACTAATCGATAATCAATCGAACAGTTGTGACAGGTAAACGCAACTTCGCATGCACATACCTAGCCTGTATGCGAAGAGTAATACTGGAATCTTTTGAATCGAAACCTTAAGTTTGCCTGGTGCGTACTATAACATAACTGTGAAAGCGAACAGCTTTTTTTCGCTCTAGCCTGCGTGGGCAGGCGTAGAAAGGGGAGGATGAGGGGAGTGCTTCGCACTCTCTCCTCGCGCTTCGCGCTCGAACTCCCCTCATCCCTCCCCTTTCTACGCTCCCGTTTGACGCGCCGAGAATGGGTTGTCAAATACATTTTCATGTCAATCTCGTCCCCAGAGCCAGCGCGTTTTGGTAATAACACTTTTTGCGCTGAATGACAACCGTGAAAGTCGTGAAAGAAACTGGTCTTTATAGCCTGCAATGCAGGCGGTTTATGGGCTTGCGATTATTTATCTAGGCCTGCGAGCTGGCTCTCAGTCGCACGATGAGCGCGGAGCCGCGATCGTGATCCTTAGTATTGCGTGGCGTTCGAGCGCTCATCGCGCGACTGAGAGCCTGCTCGCAGGCTATTGTCTATCTCCTTCGAGTGTTTAAGCGAACAGCTTTTTATCTTGGATTCGCAAAACGTGGAGGAGTTGGGGCGAGTGAAAGAGGGCGAAGCCAGAGGGCGGGGTTGGTGTTGGTCTGGTTGCAAAGGAAAGGGTGTGATTCAAGCGAGTTTCGGATTGTGCTCCCAATGTTTTGCGCTCAAAAGTTGCCTCCTCTTGTTAAGAATATATGTATAATAGCGAGAAAGGTCTGGGTGCGAGATTAATGCTGGCGCAGGAAATGTGTATAGCGGTCTTTCCTATAAGTTCGCGCAAGAAGAATACAAAAGAAATTCATTTATTCATTTATCTTTTATTTATTATCCTCTCAACTTGTATGCCCCCCGTGGTTTCGTCAAGCGTTGCTGGCCGGCGGGTACAATCAAAGATCACTTACAGTGAAATTATCTTCGAAGATCACTCTCTTTCTCTCCATCCATGTAGATGGTTTTCCTTAACGTTCTTTCCTTCAGTGAACTTGATTTCAGCTCAGTTAATTCGTTTCAACACAATTAAATATGTAGTCAAGAGACGATGATCTTGATGTAGTCCATTGACGACTGTAGAGGAGCTTGTTTGTATTCCATATCGTCATGTTTATAGGGTCGCTAAAATTTTCAGGACGCAAAAATCCCTTCAACTAGGCAAAAGCTCCGACCATTTCTGAAGCTCAAAATGTCCGATAATAACCCCCCCCCCCCCACCCCCCACCCCATCACCCCCGAATATAAGCCCTCCCCGAAAATAAGCTGACATTAAAGTGCTTTGAGATACAAACCCAGGGCTAATAATTGCGAATTTTACGATAGTCTAATCTTTACACGCCCTTATCCAGGTATTAGATACAGATATAAGGGTGTGCCTACTGAAATATCAGAATTATGCCACACACGTATAGGGGATCGTGCCAGGTTTCTTCCTCATTTCTATATACAGAGCAAATATTTCGCCGTTTCGGTCCATAACTATATAGAGAGCGGATATTTTGCCGTTGATAAACGGCGAAGCCTTAATTTTTGGGTCCATTCTTATATACAGAGCAAATATTTTCACCGTTTAATAGACTGCGAAGTTTGTGTTCCATTTCTTTAAATATACAGAGCAAATATTTTCGCCGTTAACTAACTGCCTAAATTTTTGCATCTGTAGTATATACAGATTCACACTTATTTGCTAAATTTATTCTCTCTATATAAAGCCGGAGGTCGAATGCAAAATTAGCATTTTATCAAAGTACCGCGCAGGATTGGGATAACTGAAAATCGATTTGCGGCCATTTGCGTGTGAAAATTTTTATTTGTGATATCTATCGAACGACCTAAAATCCCCGGGGGGGGGGGGGTACTCCCTTATGTGGCCTATACGGGGACGTGGCCGCTGGACAGGTATGGTTTTTGGCCTCTCTGCCCTGAACAGGGTATACAATTTTCATGCGAGTCTGTCCTAAACAGGGTTGTCTAAACCTGTCCTAAACAGGATATTGTTCCGGGTATTGTTGCAAGGAGACGTTTGCCGGTCTTTAGCAGCTCATCAGTCAACATCAGATCATTTTCAAGACAAGATCAATGCTATTGTTGTCGGTTGCCCTAAACAGGGTCCTAAAATAGAGGGTGTTTCCCTACACAGGTGGGTATTTTAGTTTTTTTTGTCCTAAACAGGGTCAGGGTTTCAACCCTCAGCGGCACCCCTATACCCAAAAATGGGTCAAGTACCCCCCCCCTCCCCCCCCGGGCTAAAATCTAACCAAGATAGTAATATTAAAGCCGAACTGAGTTTTATGCTTTCCCAGATTTAGCAATAAACACTAGCTAATGTTCAACGCGTCGCTTCGCCCACGTGAAATCTTGAAGTCAATAGTCAGGATTTATACATGCACTCCATAAAAACTTTAGCCTGTTCCAGGCTCTCGTGGGATAGTGGGGACGAAGGACAGGGCTGAATAACGTCTGCGCATGCCCCAAGCGCTTGCCAGAAAACCATAGCAACAACATAGGTAAAATGGCGTGATTTTCAAAAATACGAAACATTGCAAAGGTTTTCGCAAAGATTAAGAGTTTGCCTGTAAACTTAAGCTTTAAAATCTTGCAGTGGATCCGCCTGTTACTGAGTGAAAACATATCTTCTGAACACAAGGGTTTTTTTTTCTGAACACTCGCTGAAAAATAGCCACGAAGCGCCCCACGATGTCAGAGTCCGCGAAGATGCAGAAACGAAGCAGTAATGATATACTCAAGTTTTCTCGTATTCCACGGCATTTCATGGCGAAAAATCTTCGATGTAAACTTTGAAGTGTTCAAATTATTATTTGCGAAAGTAGGAAAAGGAAATATTCCCGTTTTGGAGCGGAAATATAAGACATTTATCTCTCCTTGCCGTCGTGTTTCAAAACCACACAACAACACGTTCGCGCCAAAAATTTGCTGTTGCCGTCATGAAATCCCGCACATGCGCAGACGTTATTCAGCCCTGTCGGGACGAAGCGAAAAAGCGAACGGCCGCGCGAAGGTAGTCTGGGAGAGAGTTTAGGCAGCGGCCTAAACGACGCCTAAACTCTCTCCCAGACTACCTTCGCGCGGCCGTTCGCTTTTTCGCTTCGTCCCCACTATCCGAGAGCCTAAAACAGTCTATAAAAGCTTTCTTTATATTGTTGTTTAGTTCATTTATTGATCGATAAGGATGGCATATTACTGAACAAGTGTGAATTTCGAACGATAGAAACGAAACGTTTGAAACAATAAACGCTGATAAACCAAACTAACGTTTAGACACGTTTGTAAACGTTAAGAGCGGCTGACTGTAATTATCGCGAATTCGCCGTCAAACGGAAATTTTCGGATTTCTTTATACTTGGTCAGGAGAAACCCTTTGGTGAACTATTTTCGAAAATTGCAATCAAACTTTCCAAAGAGTTTTCGTTTTCAAGAAATTCGGCAAAACGTGAAATGCCGTGTTTCCATGAAAGCCGCCATTAAATTTTGCCGAAAATTGGTGCATATTCAAATCGCTCGTGAAGAAAGACGGCTCAAGGTATCGAAATTATATTTGGCAGCTAAGTAGGGTATCCTTATTGCAACACGGGATATAAAATATCGCAAGAAGATGCATTTTCACATGTCGTTTTGAAAGCCCGAAGATTCCTATCTTCAGCACTTCGGTAAACACTTGAAACTCAGGAAACTTTGTAGGCAAAAATCTTGCCCTGGTACATCGAAATTCAAAATAAAAGCTATACTAGCGAAAAGCCCTGTTATTGTACTGTAACATATCAAAAATCCAGCTTGGGTAATTCAAAAGCCCCCCGTTGAGAGAGGTAAACGCATTGGGATTTTTCCATGTATTTACTACAAAAATTGAAATGGTCACGCAACACAAGAAAACACATTTCAAATAGATTTATTGATTATGTCTTATTTTGCTACAGTAGGATAGAGTTTTTGTTTGAATACAAAATCTGATGTTCTAATGAGTTCAGTATTGCTCTATATTCCTATAAAAATGAATTCTAGAGTAGGTGATAATTAAAAGGTCAAGTGTCGTGTCATGTTTTCCACTCACGCGAATGTCAACATGAAACAAAATGAAACAATTCCAATCGAAACTATTCTCAGAGTATATCTCAAAGCTTTCCATTTTTTTAACCAGATTCTACTGTTGCATTAAGTTACTAATTGTCTAGCGTAAAAATCACCTTTGGTTCTGTAAGGTTTTTGCGAAGTTGCAGTTTTAGATCCGTAGTGTCAACAACATGTCGTTTTAAATACGAACAGATGTAATGCTGTGTAATGACACTTACCATTCCAAATTTGCAAAGAACGGTCACCTCATGAACCATTTCCATTACTGTAAACGGGGTATCCAACCTTCTCGATCTCAGAACCTCAGTTCTGATTGAAGCGCACTCAAAACAATACAAATTTCACGCAGATCATTTTGCTATGTACACCGTGTTGCAGTACATGTAATCGGATTAGCTGTGTTACTATTTATGACCAGTGACGTAACACTGTTGGGTAATCCCAAGCCAGGCAGTATTAAATTTTGGATTGCGTACTGTAGCTAATGGTCATGGGTCGTGGGTCGTAGGTGCAAGTTGTGGTCATGGGTGTGGGTGTGGGTAACAAAAATCGTGAATTAAAATTTGATAAAAAAATATATATTAAAAAAATGATAAATTGAAAATAAAAATAAAGTTGGAAATTCATGAAAAATATCAAAAAAATTATCAAACGCTTCAGACTCTTTTTTCGTTAATTTTGGAGCGCATTGTTTGACCCAAAGACCTCGGACGATTTCCGAAGATGATCCGAACCCTTCCGAAGATTTCCGAACATATTCGGACGTGATCGGAAGGTCAGCAGATATTTCCGATAATCAATTTAAGTAATTACATGATTCCTCGTAAAATTAAGAATCAATATAAAAAAGCGCGCGCGTGATATATCATGTTATTATCCAACTTCAGTTATTAGTAGAATTGGACAATTAGCTACACCCAGGACAAAGACGCCGCACAGATGTTCTTTTGGGGTCGTCGCGCAATCTCTCCTCGTCACGCAATATCTCCTGGAGGAACGCGCGAAACGAAAACGAGTACAAATATCCCAGCACAGCAGCCTGTTTCCAGGTTTCTCGGATAGTGGGGACGAAGCGAAAAGCGAACGGCCGCCTAAACTCTCTCCCAGACTACCTTCGCGCGGCCGTTCTCTTTTTCGCTTCGTCCCCCAGGGGGGGGGGGGGGGGGGTACTCCCTTATATGGCCTATACGGGACGTGCCGCTGGACAAGGTATGGTTTTTGGCCTCTCTGCCCTGTACAGGGTCTGCACCTGTCCCTAAACAGGGTATGGTTGCACGATTGTCGTCGTAAAAATATGGGTTTTATACAGCATTCTGAGATCGGAGACGTTTGCCGCGTATCAGTCAAAACGTGATTCGCTAAATTATAACCTAAAACAGGGTCCTAAAATAGAGTAGGTAGTCTATCCTAGAGCCTGGAACAGGCTACAGCAACAGCTCTATGGAACACCGTAAGGCGCGCGCTTCTACTTTTTCCTTTTATTTTTTCGAACATGCTCGGACGTGATCGGAAGGTCAGCAATATTTCCGATAATCAACGGAAGATCGCCGAAGACTACCCTATGAAGAGCAATTGTCAATGCCTCTTTCTCTCCCTGGGTCTGGGATTGTAACCAGTAAGAGTTATTTAGTCTTATTTAGCGGCGAATTTCACCACTAACAATTTCGCGTAAGTTGGGGACTCATTTTCAGCATTTCTGTCCGACTCCCCGTCCATTGTAAACGAATTACCGATCAGAACAATCAGAAGCTAAGCTAAGATGAGATACTTTGAGACGTGATCGCGAATACCAGATAGCGAACGCGTGCCACGAGGGTAATAGCCTGCGTAGCAGGCATAAAAGGGGAGGGAGGGGAGTTCGTCGAGCGCGAAGGGTACGAGGGTAACAATGGGGGTCTTTTCTCCTGGGAATACTTTGGAGTTTGTAATGATTGACATATCTGTAACAATGTTGTCATTGTGTTACAGATGTATCGCATATCGATGCCAGTAACACAGAGACTGTGAGCCCTTTAGACTTCTCATATCCGATAAAAAAGTAAAATAAAACGAGAAGTTCAGAAAATGTATTTCACTTGCACGATTTGAGTTGCACGATTTGAGTTGCACGATTTGAGTTGCCCGATTTGAGAGAAAAGCGGGCTGTGAGCCCCGGGAGGGGGGGGGGGGGGGGTTACTTGCCCCATATTTGGTTATAGGGGTGCCGCTGAGGGTTTGAAAACCTGACCTTGTTTAGGACAAAAAAAATATGTTTTGCAAGTGTTCAGAGGTTTCAAATGCTAATGTTTCAGAGAAATGACTTTTGTATCGAAAGCTTGACATTTTAGGGTATAAGACCACCTTAATTAGCGAATCACGTTTGACTGATACGCGGCAAACGTCTCCGATCTCAGAATGCTGTATAAACCATATTTTTACGACGACAATCGTGCAACCATACCCTATTTAGGACAGGTTCAGACCCTGTTTAGGACAGACTCGCATAGAATTATATACCCTGTTTCAGGGCAGAGAGGCCAAAAACCATTCCCTGTCCAGCGGCACGTCCCCGTATAGGCCATATAAGGGAGTACCCCCCCCCCCCCCCCCCCTCGGGTACGAAGCGAAAAAGCGAACGGCCGCGCGAAGGTAGTCTGGGAGAGAGTTTAGGCGGCCGTTCGCTTTTTCGCTTCGTCCCCACTATCCGAGAACCTGGAACAGGCTGCTGTTGCTGGGATATTTGTACTCGTTTCGTTTCGCGCGTTTCCTCCAGGAGATATTGCGTGACGAGGAGAGATTGCGCGACGACCCAAAAGAACATCTGTGCGGCGTCTTTGTCCTGGGTGTAGCTAATTGTCGATTCTACTAATAACTGAAGTTGGATAATAACATGATATATCACGCGCGCGCTTTTTTATATTGATTCTTAATTTTACGAGGAATCATGTAATTACTTAAATTGATTATCGGAAATATCTGCTGACCTTCCGATCACGTCCGAATATGTTCGGAAATCTTCGGAAGGGTTCGGATCATCTTCGGAAATCGTCCGAGGTCTTTGGGTCAAACAATGCGCTCCAAAATTAACGAAAAAAGAGTCTGAAGCGTTTGATAATTTTTTTGATATTTTTCATGAATTTCCAACTTTATTTTTATTTTCAATTTATTTTGAATTATCATTTTTTTAATATATATTTTTTTATCAATTTTTTTTATTCACGATTTTTGTTACCCACACCCACACCCATGACCCCCAACTTGCACCCACGACCCACGACCCATGACCATTAGCTACAGTACGCACTCCAAAATTTAATACTGCCTGGCTTGGGATTACCCAACAGTGTTACGTCACTGGTCATAAATAGTAACACAGCTAATCCGATTACATGTACTGCAACACGGTGTACATAGCAAAATGATCTGCGTGAAATTTGTATTGTTTTGAGTGCGCTTCAATCAGAACTGAGGTTCTGAGATCGAGAAGGTTGGATACCCCGTTTACAGTAATGGAAATGGTTCATGAGGTGACCGTTCTTTGCAAATTTGGAATGGTAAGTGTCATTACACAGCATTACATCTGTTCGTATTTAAAACGACATGTTGTTGACACTACGGATCTAAAACTGCAACTTCGCAAAAACCTTACAGAACCAAAGGTGATTTTTACGCTAGACAATTAGTAACTTAATGCAACAGTAGAATCTGGTTAAAAAAATGGAAAGCTTTGAGATATACTCTGAGAAGAAATTTCGGATGGAATGGTTTCATTTTGTTTCATGTTGACATTCGCGCGAGTGGAAAACATGACACGACACTTGACCTTTTAATTATCACCTACTCTAGAATTCATTTTTATAGGAATATAGAGCAATACTGAACTCATTAGAACATCAGATTTTGTATTCAAACTGAAACTCTATCCTACTGTAGCAAAATAAGACATAATCAATAAATCTATTTGAAATGTGTTTTCTTGTGTTGCGTGACCATTTCAATTTTTGTAGTAAATACATGGAAAAATCCCAATGCGTTTACCTCTCTCAACGGGTGGCTTTTGAATTACCCAAGCTGGATTTTTGATATGTTACAGTACAATAAACAGGGCTTTTCGCTAGTATAGCTTTTATTTTGAATTTCGATGTACCAGGGCAAGATTTTTGCCTACAAAGTTTCCTAAGTTTCAAGTGTTTACCGAAGTGCTGAAGATAGGAATCTTCGGGCTTTCAAAACGACATGTGAAAATGCATCTTCTTGCGATATTTTTATATTTCCGTGTTGCAATAAGGATACCCTACTTAGCTGCCAAATATAATTTCGATACCTTGAGCCGTCTTTCTTCCCGAGCGATTTGAATATGCACCAATTTTCGGCAAAATTTAATGGCGGCTTTCACGCGAACACGGCATTTTCGCATTTTGCCGAAATTTCTTGAAAACGAAAAATCTTTGGAAAGTTTGAATGCAATTTTCGAAAATAGTTTACCAAAGGGTGTCTCCTGACCAAATATAAAGAAAATCCGAAATTTCCGTTTGACGGCGAATTCGCGATAATTACAGTCAGCCGCTCTTAAAAACGCAAAAATATGTTTGTGGATGAAAATGTCACGCGGCCTAGGAGAATTTTAGTGAGTCAACTAACTTTTTCTCTTTGTTACTCACTAACCCAGCGAAAGAGAGGATATTTTTAAAAACAGCAATTCTTTCGGGTTTTTTTGTTGGTCGCAACTGCAAGGCGTCATAATACATATTAAGCAAGATCAACACATAAGTCAAATTGTAAACTGAGTTGTTTTCGCGAAGCTTTAAGACGTCAGATTGAGGGGCGCAAAGAACCCACTCCCCCCCCCCCCCCCCTCCCGCCACCTCCAAATCTCTCCCTCTTAAACCTTCCACTTAAAAGATTATCTTCTCCGTCATGTAGGGATCTCCATGCAAACCGGCAAGCTTAACATGTCACAGTCTCTGCGGGACTGGAGCTGTAGCAGTGGATGTTCACCATCTCAACACTGTCGATTGCCACGTTGTACAAACGTTGCATTTCCTAATACATTCAGTGGATCAGGAACAGTAAGTGCACTGTGCAACATGACCCCATGGGTGACGACACTGCGCCCTCCCCACCCTTGCCTGGGCTTTTTTATTTTTTTAGTTCGAGGGTCGGAGTGAGAAGTAAAAATTTCACCCCCTATTTATCTCCAAAGTATGGTAATGAAACTTGTATGTTGTGTAAAGCGAGTGAATGACAGTTGAATGACGTCCCATCACGCTAAAATGACGTCATACATTTTTAAAAATGCGCCATCTTGGATCCACCATCTAGGATTTCAAGATTTTTCAATAGGTAATAAAAAATTAGAACGCTTAAACGGTTGATTTAACCTAAAACGTCGATAAAACCGAAAATTAAACTGAAAAGAGTAGTACACCCTGTCAATAGATGGTTGTCATGAAACCAATTGACACACTAAAATGTTCCTCGATGATGTTTAGAAAAAGTCACAAAGTTAACTCATGATTGTTTGAATTCTTTTTAATTTCTTCCTTCCCCACCACACACACCTCCCTCCAGGCTAGGCCCTTCAGTTATAGATTGTGCTCGGCAACTTTTTAGCAACTTTTTGTGCTGCGGGCAACCTTGAGCAACTTTTTCCGCCCAGAGCAACTTTTGAGCAACAAATGAGCTTATCAGAGATTGAATCTAGTTATACTGAAACTACTGTAGATATGTATTGATCATGGACTGCAAATGATTTATATTATTTGTTTTCAAACTCAGTTTTAATTGACGCCCACGAACAGAACAGCAGTTATTTTCAATTTAATGCCGCCCACAAACAACACCGCAAATTTCCAGCGGTTATTCGCTGAGTGAGAGAACTGGAGCCGCCATTTTGTCGTTTAATTTTAATTAAATGGCTCATTTTGGCGAGCAACTATTCAAACTTTGGAAGCAACTTTTAAATTTTTGGCAACTTTCGAGCATTTCATTTAGTAACTTTTCCACAATTTACTAGCACAATCTATAAGGCCTACACTCCAGGCAAAATAGGCTTAAGCAAGAAACCATCGTCATGCACTCCGCCTAAGCCTCCCCCCATGCACATTTCCTCTTTAATCTCCCCTTTGAGCAAATATGGATCTGCCAGTGTAATAAGAAAAAACTATTGGGTAAACATTTTCTGTACTTGTATGTATTCAGGGTCTTCTCCATTCAAATCAATCTGAGAACTTCTGAAATATCCGCGTCTGCCTACCCACGCATTGCTGGACATCAAACATTTTGTTAATCCGATGAGCGTGTGGGGAGAGACAGGGTGTGTGTGTGGGGGGGGGGGGGGGATGAACCCGGGAGTAAAGGGGCTGGGAGAGGACCTCTGGCGGAGTAACTTAGAGATCTGCGGTACCTGGAGTACAATGTACCGAAAGTGGGAAGTTCCGCACCCCCCCCCCCCCCCCCCCCCACCCCTACCAACGTCATATCTCGGAAAGATCCTGGGGGATTTAAGAGTCAATTTGTTTTTCCAATCAATACTTTCTTCTGTCAAAGGTTCAAGTTCACGTGACATTGAGCCATGGTGAGCAGTTCTCACGTGTTCACTCACCTGCTGCTGTGTGGGTCCAATCCGTTAGTACACGTGGGTTTGAGGTTTGCGCACGTGAGTCAGGTATTGGATCAAATGGGAACTGGAGTGATCAACTGGCTGGCTTTCCAAGATGAACCACAGATGATACGTGGCAGCGTTACTTTCAATGGAATATGGGACAACTGAAACTAAGTGTGACAAAGTAACGTTCTCCCAGGTTAGATAATGAAATGCATTTTTGCTATTATATTTTTATTATATTAAAGGACGATACTGAATCATGATCAATCAACGTATCTTGTGCTCTGTTCAGATAAATTTTACACGTTTGTTTAAAAAAAAAAAAAAGGAAAATCAGTGACAGAGGTCTGGTCGTCTTTTTTAAACTATCAAGTCGACTGATGAACATCTGGCAAGCAACATTTGAATAAAACATTTCAGTTTAAAGGAACTTTCAAACCGCTTTGGTTCACAACAGGTGAACAAATAGCTTTAAAGAATAAACCGTTTTGAAATTTAAGACAGCCTGGCTAAACGTGGTCTGAAATGTTACAGAAACCGATATTTTTCGTACTTTTAAAATGCTTTTCAGATACGCAATAAGTTAAAAATGATAACTAAGATCAACTAAAGCATTCCGAAGTCAAAACTCAAGACTTTGATAACAAAATCTGTTTTTCTTCCCGCAGACATTTGTACAAGCTGGTACACCGATAAGGCGGATCCACACTGAGTTCTCTAATTGTCCCAATAACTTGGTTGCAATGAACACTGCCAACTTAAAATTTAGGGAATATATTTCTTTCCACCTACTCTACAATCTCTGAGTTGGCTGGTGTTTTTTGATGCAAGCAAATCGATCTGGTACATGTCTCCCAGGGTCTATTTTTTTGTAATTTTATAGCACTAGTTCGAAAGCTAATATAGGCAGTCGACTGAACAGCAAGTACTTTTCGATCAAGTCACATTTTGTTTCGATCCAATTTGCTCGAATTGTTTTTCCACGAAATAGACAGGTGATGAGAATAAAATCAATCACAATGCATCAGATTTCTGTTTCTGACTCGTCCCCAGTCGTCTAACATATTTTCTCATAAGAGACGACTGGGGACGAGTCAGTTTCTGTCTGGCTTGAAGCTGTCTTTCAAAGGGTACGAGGACCCCCTGCTGGATTACGGTCATGCGATTGCTTTCAGGTGCAAACATGAAACGAAATACAGCTATGGGCTGATAATTGGAAGAGACCCATGTAGAAGACCCTTTATAGATCATCCTCGGCTCCTATGAGGCTCTAACATTTCATGGCATGGGCTGTACGGTTTTAATCTTCATGGGGTCACATAATTCTAACAGTGTATGAACACATTGCAGAGTTTTGCTGGAAGACCTTCTGTGTTTGTCTCAGCTAAGTACACACGCGACACAAAGCCTGATGACGCCATGTACATTTGGACAGAAAACGTCAAGGCCGGAAGTTTTGACGTGTGCATCCGGGAATTTTTGCCATTTGACGGCAAACACCAAGATACAATTGTGGTAAGAACTATATCTTCTATTACTTTTACGAGAGCGTTTAAATGTTGTGCGAAGAAAAAGTACAACAACTACAGTAAAAATAAAACAGAAAATGCTAAGGCCTGGCTAAACACTAGCGACCGGCATAACGGCAAGGTCACACACACAAACGCAAAAAAATGCCTATTTTAATTAGGGAGTTTTCACGCAAGGAGTACTCACGACAAAGTCGTAACAAAAGAAAAGATAGTTGAAAGGCTCAGTTTCGCGTCAACAGTATAGCTAGGTCAGCTATTAGAAGACTCAAGAGTTGAGTTTCATTGTTGTACTTCGACCATCCCAACTCGCAACTACCTTATTGTTACTTACTATTTTCGTGGGCACTTAATTTCGCGAAAATGGAAGAGGCAAATTTCGCGATTTTGTAGAAAAATCGTGTTATAAGGAACAGAATTTCGCCGCTAATTTTCGCGATAACCTCTTTTTTGCGGGTCTTAAATTTCGCGAAAATTAAGGGCCGCGAAAATAAGTACCAATAAGGTAGCAACTAGCAACTCCCAACTCGCAACAATAATGGACACAAAAGGCTTGGAAAACAAGTAACAAGTACGTTTTGTACTAAATTTTAATCATAGCCCTTCACTCCTTTTTCAGGACTGGTTTTGCATTCGTCGGTAATGGTTCTGAGTTCAATTTTACGTTGTCCGGAGAAGCAGATTTTCCCAACAGTGGCACCCCAACAGCAGAAGACAACTATGGCTTCTGTCAAGTAAGTGTGGCTGACAGCTGTCAATCACATAATGATATAGAGTACACGGTATACAATTAAATCACCATGTAACATTTTCGTTGACATATGTTTTAAACTATGCATTATTGGGTTTTGTATTTCCATCAAATTGGGATGAGATATCATGTTATTCAAATCTTCCCAAAATACCTTTTTTTTTTTGCGTTTCCTTTCTTTTAAATAATAAAACTAATAAAATAATAATAATAATAATTATAGTATGTGATTTTAAATTTTAATAATAATAATAATAATAATAATAATAATAATAATAATAAATAGGGATTTCAGTGGAAATCCACAGAATGGCCCTTCTCTTCCATTGTTTCCAGATCGAATTGGAATTTAGAAATGTTGGTTTTCTTTTAACAGGAAGTGCATTACAACACCCACGTTCTATGCGTCACCAGTTGTCCTTGTGTCTGTTCATCATAAGTATGACAGTCAAGTCAGCATGAAGAGCCTCGTTTCACCACAAAATAACATTATTACAGCCTGGGTGGAGGTAGGATATTTTTTTAATAACTCACACGATAGCCATATAAAGACGCTTGGGTTCAAATATTATATAGTATAGCTTGTTAGAGAATAAATTTAACTCACGGACGTACAAGGTTTTTCTTTTCACAACTTTGAAAATATGAGTTACTCTAGGATGCTCAAACTTTCAGTAATAGTTCATTAATCCCTCCCGGACATTTCGATTTGACAATAATTGTCCGCAGTTTTTGACGTTGCCATGGAAACCACATAAAGACATGCTGGTTGAACCCCCTTGAATTTTTTGAATTTTTAGATAAACAATTTTCTTGTAATGATAAACCTTAAGCATGCAACATTGCAGTATTACTGTTTTGGAATAATTTTGTATAGTGTTTTCATATGCACATGTACGCTTATCGGATTTATCGGTTAAAACTCCCCACGCACATATGTACTTGAGTAATCACATCCCGGGGGGGGGGGGGGGGACTCCCATATAAAAGTGACGGGAGTGATCGTCGGAATTTTGAAACAGAACCCCTAAAAGGTACCCGAATCTCGTTTTGTGGGCGTGGCTAGAATTAATTTTCACCCCAAAGAGGTACCAATTCTAAGACAAAACTACTTCTAGTCAAATTTAAAAAAGGTACCCTAAAAGGTACCACTAACGGTAACTCTAACGGTAGTCATTTCAGATTTTAACACCCCCAAGGGGTACTAAACCACAAATTTTAACCCCTAAAAGGTACGACGTCACTTTTATATCGATCGAAGTCCCCCCCCCTCCCACCCGGAATCACATTCTATAATTAGTCCAAGCAAAACGACGGATGACCGAAATTCCTGACAAAAACTTACAACGGATTACACCAACAGTTTGACACTGCCACCTTGACGTAGTGGGAATTGTGTGTTTTCTGTGACCAGGGAGAGCTAAGCTGGCGGCCGCGGGAGCATAGCTCCTGGCAGGGTCACACATGCCGGAAAGGACTAGGACTAGTTATAGTATGTGATTACTGAAGTACATGTGAGTGTTTTTTTTACCGATAAAGTTGATAAGCGCACACATGCGCCGAACCGTGAAACACTCCCTTTAAGGAAATAGTGAAATCCAAGATGACGGATCAAGATAACAGACATGATGACTTCATATCCACCAAATAACCATGTTATGTTATAGAATAAGCAGATGGGTATCTACTAAAAGCATAATTCTTTCTATGTAACTGTCTTATAATAACGAAAACCCAATGGGTGGTTCCATACCCCCCCCCCCCCCCCCCCCCCCCTTTGTACGGATGTACACTGACCCACATGAACGACCGTGGGTCGAAAACAGAAGAAACTATTTTATTTCATTTGTTCTTTTCTTTTTCGTTCTTTTCTTCTCAGGAAGTCGGTCTGACATCAATGAGAATTTGCGTCAAAGACTTGAGTGGAGCAGGAAGCAACACGACCCTCTGTCTGTCAGCTATGTTGTGATTGGAGGTTGGTATTAATTCAAAATTTCAATGTTCTCTTTTATCTAAAATGTTTACAAAACTAAGGCTGGTTTATACGTCTAGGTCCGTGTACTTATTATGCAGTCGAATTTTTCTTTATCTCAAAATGATTGTTCTCTTAATTTTCTATTTGCAGATCTGAATCCATGCCTTGACGTGCATTGCTCCTCTTTTGGAGTATGTAAGACGTACAGTGCCCATGAAGCTCGATGTGTTTGTAACGATGACTGCCCTACCTATCAGAATCCAGTTTGTACCGTGAACGGTACAACGTACGACAAACAGATGCCTGTATGAGTTGAGCTATTGCAGGGGCTTGGACAATAATACCGTTTATCACCCAGGGAGCTGTGAGGGTAAGCGAGTGGAAGTTGCTATGTCAATAAGTTTGAGCCAAGGCGAGAAATATGATTAACCCTAAACATGCCAACTGGCCATATATGTCCACTTTGGAGTCTTACACATCAAAGCCATTGTGACGTCATCAATTAACACGTGACAAGATTAATTTGACACGCATCTGCTGCAGAAAGGATGGATCTTTGTAACCGTGCATTAATTTTGGAAATCTAACACATCCTTCCAGAGTTATGCTGGAAAAACCTGTTCAATTTTTGTTGAAAAATCAGTGGCAAATTTGGCTCTCACACCCAACAGACACCCAACATACTTCCAGGTTCATTTTTCAGCTCCCTTAAAAGGTTAGATCAAAACTTTACCAGCTGATAGAAAGTGTATCAAGCGACGAAGATAGCAAGAAAAGACAGGGGGAGTAATAGGAAAGGAAAAGAGAGAAGAAAAAAAATCAGAAGAAAAACGTTTTTTTTCAGTCTTTTTTTGGCTATTGCACTTTGGCCAACGATAAAATTAAACGTTTTTGCCCTAAATCCTTTTCAAAATCTTCCCCTAGTTCTCCAAACGGCATTTTTAGCAACGGTTAGCCAAATTTCAGGTGACAGCACCAAGAAAACGGGTTTCGTGACCCAAAAATGCGTTTAAATGTGCGAATTTTGGTATGTTATGTTAAGGGTTAATGAGAATGCTGCCCCGTGGATAATTATATAGTACTATAACTACTTTACTTAAGGTGGCGCAGGACCCTTGTTCATGAATAAATTCATAAGCTTAATTTCTGGGGTGGGTGTTGTCTTCTAAACCTTCAAATCTCCGAATTTTGAAAGTCGATTCCCTGAAACTTAATAGGGATATTGGCGGATGATGGAACTATATCATGATTGTGGTTTTTCTGGCAGATCGCGCTGTACGGTGATACGTTAAGCTTCTAAAGTTAGAATTGCGGACATGCAATTTTTGTGTCCAAGCTTTCAACTTGAGAAGCGTTCTAAATTAAATGTTTGTATTACCTAGTGGTAGATAATAACCTCTTTTGTGATGTGACAGAAGCAGATTTTGCAATTTTCAAGACTCGTTGAAAGTTATTGCCTTCCAAAGGAGTAAAATTTTGAAAATTAGAATTTGAAAACGTTCTATCTTCTTTTTGAAAGGTTTTTTTGCAATTCCGCTTCTGTCACATCACAATACAGTACACTAAGTTTACCTTCCTCGTGTATCAATTCCTGAAATTATATATCCGCGACGAAAGCTTGGACACAAAATTGCCGGTTTTGCCCCGTTCCGAAGACTGACCGAGTCAACAAAGTGTATGACAACAAAAGTTGTGAATCTAATTATGATAATTCGGGACATTGAATTGCACGTGCCGCAAAACTAAGAACAATAACTTTCTAATTATCAATACGCCGAAAACAAATTTTTTTGAATCGATTATAGTAACGTTATAAAAACACCTTCTCATGAATATTTCGCGTACGGTCGGCATCAGTCGTCACGGTTCGTGCATACTCTTTAAATAAATACATACATAATGAGAGCAAGGGTCCTGCGTCACCTTAAATAACCCTAAAGAACACTCAACCGCCAAAACTTTAGGCACATTCTTTGGAGTGCGAAGTCAGATTTTTAAGACAGAAGATAAACATATGCTCTCATGTACAGTACAGCAACCCGAACCAAGAGACTACCCGAACCGAAGATTGCCATATCGAAGGAATTAGCCTCGAGAAACTATCTTTTTAAACCGGCTTGCTCTGTAGTCAGTTTCCAACTTCCTACATGCACAAGCATGGACCTGAAAACTTCGCGGCTCTATTTTTTTCCCAGAAAAACAGAGTGGAAAAGCTTGCCATTAATTTTGGGTGTCTTGTTGTTATTTCATGGACAGGTTTTCCAATCGTGCATGGTAGGGTGGAGCTTCTTCGGGTTCCCAAATGGTCAGATTTAAGCTGTCACACAGTTGTATTCCCTCCATACCGGTTCTACCCAGATAAACAAGTTCATGTACAAATAACGCTAAATCACATGAACTTGAATGACTCCGTGACAGTCCACCACGCTATCACTTCATGGACGGAAAATGTGAATCCACGTAATTTTACAGTCTGCGCCATGCAATCTGGGAGGAATGGAACAACTTTAATCCACTTGCGACTGTGGACTGGATGGCGTATCAGGGAGCACCGCCCGAAGGAATGACGGGAATAATCAAGATCCAAAAATGGTGGTCTGGAACCAATTGCGCAGATGTGACGTTTCCAAAAGTAAGGTTTGCACACAAATATTTAGACTACGAGTAGTCCCTCATTTTTCTCAGATCGAGCGGGCGGGCGAGCGCGAAGCGCGTGGAAATCACCTCCCGCGAGAAGACGCGACGCGAGGAGGCGCGGGAGTTGATTTCCACGCGCTTCGCGCGCGCTCGCCCGCTCGATCTGAGAAAAATGAGGGACTATTCGTAGTCTAACAAATATTTAATTTCCTACAATATTTAATTTGCTACATCTTTTAGTGATTAATAAAGTAGAAAGTTAACAAACTGGATAATACATTTCGAAGTACAGTTAACAGTATCTCGGGTATCTGGGGGGAAAGTTAAATTCGCAACGTACGTTTAAATATAGTTATAAGTGATATTTTACTGTTTTTAAATGAATATTTAGGACAAGTTTAAGGAACCGCCAGTAGTTATTGTGACGACAGGTCATCAAAGGACTGGTAAAGAGTTTGATGCTTCGCTGATCTGGACAGAGGATGTCACCAAAGACTTATTTAAAGTCTGTCTACGAGAATTGCAAAATTTTGATGGGAAGCATGAAGATATTAATGTGGTATGTATGTGATCAAATATTTTTATGGAAGTGAATATATGAAATATCATATAGTTGAACTGCGGTTGAAAGATTTAATACAATGGAAGGGCCTTTCGCAGTTATGTACGCAACTTAAGCAGTTGCGAAAAGAAAGCCTGAAAAAAAGCTCTACAAATGAGCTATGAAGCCAAATGGAGCCTGGGCTTCCTTTTCGCAACTGCCTAAGTTGCGTACATAACTGCGATGGTCTTCCATGTATCAAATAATTATATTTTATTTTGGAAACAATTTATAATGAATAATACGATCAAAGCGAATGGTCGTCTCTTGTTTCTTGATTGTCCAAAAGGCTTATATTAGCTCTAGAAGAGTTTACAAAACAAACAGATGAAAACAGTTTCCAATGGCATGTTAATCGTTACATTTTGCCGTTGAGTAGTCCTGTTGTTAGTTTGGGTAACCTGTGGTGGTTCAATGGAACGAAATACAGTCAACATGTTGTAATCAAATGAACTTGAACTGATAGTAACTAAAACGGGATTTGTTATTTTTTGTACCCTCTGTATCTCTTCTTAATTTGAAACCACTGATATTTAGCTTATGTTTGTACTCGACCTCCCGCCGATCACTGGCAAGCCGGTTTATGCATTTTCGCGTCTATCGCTGCTCTCGCTCGCGTTGTTTTGTGAGCCTGCTCGCAGGCTAAGCTCATGAGGAAATCAAACCATATCATGCGATATTGACGTTTTATATGCAGAGCTGGCTGGCGTTTTTCTAAACCACACAAGCCGCTTTTCACTGAACATGGCTCTGTCAAGTTTCCAAACCCCAACCCACCAACAGATGAAAACAACAACGCTTTCTGTGAGGTTAGTTTATTGCTGTACTTTGTAAAGGAAGAGTCGAAGAGTTTCCAATCTTCATTATCCAATCGAAAATTAGCGCGAGTACTCACGAGTACTCCGAAAGCAATAGCCAATAAGCCATTTCCGAGTTGCTTTTTACCTCTGTTTCAAAACGAGTGCTAGTCCTGGTGCACAACCTTTGTTATGGTTATTAGTTTTACTTACACGTTCATTGTCTTGCAAACCAAACTAATTTCCATAACAACGGTTTTGTACCAGGCCTCGTTTTGAAACAGAGGCAAAAAGCAACTCGGAAACGGCCTATATTGCGCTATGCTCGGGCGATTGCTTTCGGAGTACTCATGAAGTGCTCGCGCTAGTTTTTGATTGGATAATGAAGATCGGAAACTCTTCAACGAAGATTTGCTAAAAACGACACTTGTTCCCCCGACTGTCCTACGTAGGTATGTTTGACAAACATACCACAAAAAGATGGTATGGATACTGAAAACATTTAAGGTGATTCCTTAGTATTGCATTGCGCATCCTTACTGCGCATGATTTCACACGTTTACATAGCGGGCATAATTACTGAATTCTGATTGGCTAAGACAGAGGGCATTTTTTCTTAATCAAGGGCACTTTTTGGTAATCAAGGGCATGATTACTTGATCCTGATTGGTCGAACGGCAAAATCCCTCGCTCCTAATTGGCTGAGCGCGCTGCACTTAGTTGGCTTCTTGACGGCGGGATTTTGAGCAGAATTTTCAAACACAGCGCTCGCTTGTACGTCGCTTCGGATTTTGACTTCAGTTTCCTGAGTTATTTGACGAAAAAGGAATGGAAACCGGGTGATAGCTTGAAACGAAATTCCGAAAGCTGAATCTCAGGGTTTCCTCGAAATCAGAACAAAGATTATTTGTAGAAAACTAGAAAACATCAGCGAGGACTTGGCGAGTTTGCGACGTCGGGAAATTCATTCATGGCGGCCAACTGACTTATTCGCTTCACTTCTGTTAAATACGGCTTTATCACATGCAACCCGACAGAGTAAATAGCACAGAGTTTGTTCAAAGAAAGAAGAAGGTCAAATTAAATAGGAGAAGTTACCTCTACAAGTTTGTTTGGACTCGTCGTACTTGCTGTTTTATCGATGTAGGATTGTACATGTCAAGCAGCTCGCATGCAGCGGAAAGCTTCAAAACATTCAAACAGGTGACTATAAAGCTTACGTTTCAGGCTTGTCTTGGATTGACTTACGTTTTTCTCTTAAGATTTACATAACAGTCAAAGTTATCCTGTTCTGAACGTATAAAGGTTTTGCTTGATCTTGCTGTGATTCTGTGTGATTTTAGAAAATAATATTTTCGTTCCGCAGGCTGAATTATTAGCCGCACGCTGAAGGTTTTACGAAAAATTTTGCCCTTTATGTGATAAACAAGTAATCGCATTGTTCCCTCGTGCAATTAGGGATTAATTTCACTTGTATTTTCAAAGTTTTTACAAATTGCCCTCGTCGCTGCGCGACTCGGGCAATTTTGTAAAAACTTTGAAAATACTCGTGAAATTAATCCCTAATTGCACTCGGGCCCATGCGATTACCTATACTAATTAGCGCGCGCACATTAAGAAAATGGCGGCTTTACCTTTACGGCTAAGGTCGCCAGAGAGATAAATCGTCGTTTTCTCGTAAACGAGTACGGTGACCTATCAATTTTTTCTCTTATTTTGAGTCTAGCAATCACCTTCTTTCTATAAAATAAATATAGACTAATTTCTATTGCAGAAGAATAAATAATCACCGGAAAACGTGAACTTAGCTAATAAAAACGTTTCTGGAAGCTGATATTGTAAGGAATTAAGGGGTATATACAAGGTCCTCCTGTTCCTAAACGAATGCCGGGACCCCCCCCCCCCCCCTTTTTATTTTAAAATTTAAGTTCCCTTAAGATAAACAACCAATAGGCAAAGTTTGAATGAAAATCTATTGTAAGTTCTATTTCGATGGAATGACCTTAAAGCAGGCTTATTACCCTCACGTCTTC
>MU826354.1:2931912-3016912 GCA_029204205.1 Desmophyllum pertusum
TCCCACGCGCTTTCAAATACCACTAAATCTCAAGAAGGATGATGTACGTACCTTTCTGTGTGATTCAATTGCCAATAGACCGATCTCTCGAAGCACAGTTTTACGTTGAAAACAGCTAAATTTTTTTCAACGGCAGCCATTGCATGGGGACAAGGCTAGCAGGGCTGAAAAACGTAGCTGGCATAGCTGGCTAGAATCGCGGGCTCAAGCGCGCGGGGGTTCAAAATGCCATTAATTCACGGGAAACTGTAAGTTTTGTTGCTTAAACGCAAAAAAAAACGTCGTGGTTTGGAAAGATAAGCCTATTTTCCGTATTTCTGAACAATAAATTTAATTTCAAAAAGAAACTAGAGGGTGCAGAAAGTTTTCCAAGATTGTTTTCATTAAGAAAAACGGTCCGGAGCTCCTTACCGTTTTCTTAATGAAAACAATTTTAAACTTTCTACACCCTGATTTGTTGTAGTATTCGGATTAAGAAGAGTTTGGATTCCGGATTCCAGAGACTGGATTCCGGATTCCAAAGGCCTGATTTCCGGATTCCAAAGGCAAAAATATTCTGGATTCCGGATTCCGGGATCCAGCGCCCTAAACTCGCCACGCCGCCTACATGGCCTAGGGAAAACGAAAATTGTTCGAGAAATAGCTGAGAAATCGGGAGTTCGAAATATCGGGGAGTAAAAATAACAGCGAGTGTTTACCATTTACATGGAAAAACCGGTTGGTTCACGGTTTGTGCAAATGGTAAGGAAAACTCCCGAATGGGAAATTTTCCGTTCGAGATGGCGTGTAACCATTTGCGCAATTCATGTCCCAATTGACAGAGAGAAGAGTCTGGTAACTAGATTCAAGATGGTGGCAGAGGTAATTCAATCTTCAATCAATCTTTATTTCACTTTCACCATAAATTACAAGTAACAATAAACAAAATCATATTAGGTGTAAAATGACTGGAGTCCAAAGGAAGTATAGCTTGTGGTCGCTTGTGGCATGGACCCCACAAATAATACAAAACTTATAAAATGGTGGTCGAGTGATGGGAAATTATACTTTTCAATTATGAGTACGACAGAAAGATCCACAACAACTGCAGCTTTCATGAAGAGAGATCTTAATAGGATTGTCGGTTTTCATGAGGTTGTGTTGTAGTCTTTAGTTGATGAGTTCAGATTCCACTTTCGAATGACCAAAAATATAATTATACTGTCGAAGTACTTACGCAAGAGTTGGCATCTTAAGGTTGCAATTCCTACAGGAAATCGATTTGGGGGAAACCGATTCCACTACAGAAGCAGATTTTGGCTTTTCTTTGAAGTACATGTCGAACATGGAAGTACATATAATGCAGTATAAATGCAGCCACGCCAGAAGCCATGGTTTGTTGGACATTCAGAAACGCGGAGCTGAGTGGCCACGCTTACGGATCAAAACTGGCGTAGGGCCTGGAACTGGTAGCTAAGAGCAAATGGTACACAAATTTCCGTTCGGAAATTCTGGTTGGGAATTTTGGACTACCTCTGAAGACGTTCCGTTTATTTCGGAAATTTTCCGGTCGGGCAAACCAAAATAACCTTACCATTTACATTCCAACCGAAATTTCCGGATTTTTTTGGGTAAATGGTAAACACTCAGCGAAACAAATCCAAGGAACGACTTTTGGTTCGAGAAATCGGGGTTCCAATGTACACAATTATCCCCACCGCCCTAACAAGACTACGGCTTGCCAAAATCTCCCACCCTCAGGGACACAAGGGTCGACTTTGTCCCGGGGTTGGCCCAGGCGGGATGGTTACAGTAGGAATTGAACCATGCATTATTTAGAGTTTTTTGTGTGTTCTAATCAAGGACTTTTCATTCGAGTCAAACTTGACCCGTTTTACTTTGTAACATCCCTCTCATAGAGTTTTATCGTCGTGTTATAGTACAAATCGCACACTTTCAATTGCAGCTGCTCTTCCATTAGCTTCCTTCCCAGAGGAGCCAAGCTATTATCTTGTAAAGAAGTGAAATAAAATCAACGCTCCTGACCGCTGATAACTTCACAGCACGCTTGAATTGACGCAGAAGATGTGCTTCATAAAGAACAGGGTCGTCGGTGTACACCTCAGTCTTCCATTCTACGAATTCACTCTCTGAGAGAAAGGTTCCAAAGCTGAGCGATCTCGGTAATGTGTCGTCAGTTGTTTTCTCTACAAACACTTCACTGCACTCTTGTAGCATGTGATCGATATTTGATCGGAGAGGCTCAAAAGGACACCAATGAAACGACGACTGACGTTTGTCGGGAAATAGTTGGGCTTTTCACGGGGCCAGAGAGAATAATATCAGATAAATATTCTCTCGAGCATGGCTCTATGTCCATTGAATTAAGCTCTGATATTTCAGCTACGAGAAAAGAATTCTTGTTTTACTTGATACGATAATGCCTCGTGCTCAAGAAGCTTTGTTTGATCGTCATCAAAATTAATAGTCACGAACCGTTCTCGTTGCAGGTTGGGGTTAATGCTCTCTGGTATATTCTCTCGCAAATTCTCTTAGCTGTCGCATAAGACCTTGGCCTCGAAGCTCGGCCAGGATTCGTTCTGCTCGGAGGATTAATGTCCGACCATCATCTACCACGAAGCATGCTTGTAAGCCGACCAGTTTGTCGCCAGAATAAGCAAGTACTACAACCAAATGGTCCCTCTGCAGCCACTGGTGAAATGTGAACGGAAGATAATCGTGTCCTTGGTAGATTCCTTCTGAAAATTTCACAATTTCATCGAAATCGCCAGTCTGAGCCGAGGCGAAATGTTAAAGGGTTAACGCGACTGTTCATCATTGTGGTAAGCTAGATTTCTACAAATGTTGGGACATTTCGCACGGCTGGAAATTTCAGGTCAGTTGGCTAGTTAAACTCGTCCTCGCACTGTAGGTCTCAATACTCGATGAGGAAAAAAGGAAAGTTATATGAACCCTGCTCGACGTAGTATAAAACTGTTTTTGCTTCACTGGTTATGAAACAAGAATATAAGTTTGACCGCGTAGCTAGTCAAAAACAATCACGCAATGCATATGACCCACTCAATGAATAAAATGGCATAAACTAGAAATTTCTAATAGAAAAGCCAAGTGCTGCGGATGGAAATTGATAAGCAAGTCCAAACCAACAATTATGAACATACAACTTCCTGATCCTCATGGCCACAGTGGCTGCAAACATACCGTATACTGTATACATATAGCGCTAATTTTTTGACTAAATTTTACTCCATGCTGATGTTTCTGTTTACATTTTTGTTAATACATGCCACCCTTCAAAGTGGTGTTATCATTTATTGAAATCCGAATACAATTAGCAGCCCCACTGTGATGCAGTTCTATAAGTAGTGTTTTCAAATTTTTTTTTTTTCATAGTCCAGTCCTGACTTGGTTCCTAAAAATTCAAGATTGGCCTATTGTTGAAAAGTTCCATTTTTTTTAAAAAAGTCCCAAATAAACTTGTCCGTGATTCAGATAAAGATGGGACTTTATTCATACAATTGGTATAAAGCAAATACAACATTTAGTGTTACTGTAGCTAAATGAATCTCTGCGATAGAAGGCTTGATCAATCGATGGATCTCGGAATCCGCGCGGTCTTTTCTTCCTCTCCTACGTATACTAACACATGTACAGAATTGGTCGAAATTGGGCACGGCTAGCCTCCTCCTTCATCTCTTCACAAATTATCCATCCTTCCTCTCAAACTGCTCCTCGATCTACGCCTGCCATCTTGGAAGACATCTTGGAAGACCCGCCGCCATCTTGGATACCGTCTGAACCCTACCCCTTCCTAGCAATTTTGCTCCACCGACCCCCACCCCCTGCGAAATAGCTCCCCACCTCCCCCTCTCTCCATTCCGTCCCCTGGGTAAGGCAAGGCTCCTGGTAAGGCAGGGGTGACCATTACATATCGCGGCCTTCAACCTCATGAATAATGTAATGCAGTAAATGTAAAAAATTCATAAATGCACACATTAATGTTAACCCCCTCGACCGAATGCTGATTTGCATATTGTTCCACACAGCAGCTATACTCGTTTTATTTTCATTGATGGAGTAAAAACTGGGCCCCCTTAGGCCATGTTGTGTTACGATAATCGATTTGATTTGATTGCGATTCGATTTGATTCAAATTTCAATTTGCTAACACCATAGGCCACAAATAGTCGAGTTTAACAATCATAAAACCGGCAGACCTTGGTATGGGTAAAGATAAAGTGATCGAATAACGCGCTAAAAGGTCACAGTTCATATTTTAGGGACTGTGCAATTAATTACCGGAAGGGGGGGGGGGCTTGGAAAACCAGAGGGGGGGGGGGGGCATTAAAGTAAAATCAAAGCCAGGGATGAGGGGGGGCTCTAGGTAAAATAAGTCACTCAAGAGGGGGGGTTTAACATTTTATTTAAAGTACATATTACATTGGCGGAATCCATACCTATTTATAAGGTGGGGGCCGAAAAATTTTTGGACCTGAAAATAACACACATGTCCTTTTTCCTTCTGCTATGGTTTTCTGTTGAACATTGCTACGGAGGTGATGTTGTTCCAGACGCGGATGTCCAACAATTAAACCATGCAGTAGGGCTCTTCTTTCTGTTAATAAATTTTAATCCAAACTAGTGCCGTGTAGAGAAAAATGTAGCAGCGTACTTGTATAAAGTGTGGTGTATACTGTGAGGGGGGGGGGGGGGGGGGGGGGTCGTACATAATTTTTCGACTGATTAGAGGGGGGGCAATAACTAAATTTCACTCCTTTATGAGGGGGGTATTACCCTAATATTTTGGCTACATGAAGCCCATTTCCAACCCCCCCCCCCCCCCCCCCCATCCTGAAAATTATTGCCCACGTCCCTTATACAGACTACATGTATTTTGCAACAGTGATTTCGTCTTTCTTTTCGAATAATTTTTTATTTTCGATGCTGATTCTTGTAATTAAACTCAATACGCTGATAAAACTTCAGGAAATATTTCAGCTCGTACAGCATAGGGAAAGGTCTCTGAATTGAACAAAAACTTTGAAGCTTGAAAGGCACGGCTAATGCATTCTCTGAGTAGAAAAAAAGCAGTCGTGACTGTTGGTTTTTGTTGCATAAATTGGGCGCTACACGCATGCGTCTTTGTAGTGTACCATAAGGAAACCGCGACACAAAAAAAAAAAAAATATCTACCTTGCGCTGTGGTAATAGTATTTGAAGCGTTGTTAGAAGCAAAATCTCGTAATTCCTAACCTGCGATCAGGCCAATTTTTCGCGCCTCCTTACATTCCCTTTACGGGATTCACGCTAAAAATGGGCCTGACGCAATTCTTCTACAGATTGTCTGCCAATTACAAATCACGTCCAGATTTTGGACGTGATTCTAATGAATCTGATTGGCTGATTCAACAATAGACCTTCGCCGGAAGTAAAAGCAACTGCGCATTGCGTGGAGAAGTCAAGCGAAATCCGCCTTTTGGGGAAAGAGGCATTTCTTGTGTTCTTGTTCAACTTTTTTCATCAAAGGTCAATGAAATCAACCTTTTCAGGATTTTTTTCGGTTTTTGAGTATTTTGGGAAGTTAACAAGGCTTACAGTTACGAGGTTACGTTGGATTTTCAGTCCACGAACGACTGCGAAGGACTGAATTTCCGAAGAATACAGCTAAGCTTGTATGTCACTATTACCTACACATGTAGCTGTCTGTTATTTGGTTTTTGGGTGCTTTACATGTACATGACAGCCTCTGTATTTGACCCTTGTTTTGTGGATGGAAAGGCCCGCTACTTAGGACAAAGGACAGTAAGCAGTACGAGAATATTGTATATTTTAATGAAGTGAATTAAGCTATTTTGTTTCTGCGTGTTTGATATACTTAGTAGTATTCAAAGACATAAGCTTGCTTATGCTAAAATTTTTCATTGAATGTATATAAGCTTATTAAGCTTTTGAAAAACGTACAGTGTAGAACGACTTATATAGCAAAATTGGATAGAAAAAAAAATCGATATTTCTACACCAATAAAGTAAAAGGGATATATCAAGTTGCCACAAAGTTATGGCTATACTGCCTTGAAAAATCCTTATTTGTTGACAGTGGTTGTTGTATAAACATTGTATAAACCAAATTATTAAACGACCTGAAATTTATCAAAAACGTGGTTTGCTGGACTTTTTCACTGACTATATTAATAAGACCACTGAATCAGATGAAAATTAACCAACGTAATAAATTTCACTATGAAATTATAAATTCATCGGCTAGGCACTGGGGTCAACCCACGGGACAACCAGGGGGATATGTTGTAGCCTGTTCCAGGCATTCAGATAATGAGAGGCGCGTACGAGTAGGCGCAAGAGCGTGAAGAGTGGGGCCAATCCCCGTCGCCGCTCCCAATTTATCCGAATGCCTGTAACAAGCTAGATTTGTTGGGGAAATAGAAGGAGATGGATTTGATTGATTGCCCACGGGTTGGGGAAAATACTATACTTATTGTAATATAATTATTGGGTGCATTTCCTTTTTTATCCAGTTTGAAATTCCTGAACGTTCGGACAAGCCCTTTAAGTTAGGTATACCCAAATCCTCTGCAACTTTTTTCTGGAATTTTTCGGTTGGAATGGAAAGTGTTCCATGATGTTTTTAAGTTCAATGAATAGGGTGGGGGAATTCACAGTTTGTAAAATCATGGACAACAACGAGTCTGTGATCCGGGACATATTACCGGATATATCAGATGAAAACCCTTACTTGACTTTCACTGAAATAGTGATGACGTATCAATGTAAATCAGCTGTCTCAAGATGTTATTCTGTTGATTTACAATAAAAATTTTAAAATGATCCCAGACTATCGCCCTGGTCATGAATCACTGAGACAAATCCCTCTCTATTAGGAACCGTGCAATAATTATCAGGAGGGGGGGGTTGGAAAATGGGCTTCATGCTAGGAACAATATTAGGTAATCCCCCCCCCCTAAAGGAGTGAATTTAGTTATTGCCCCCCCTCTAATCAGTCAGAAATTATGTAACGACCCCCCCCCCCCCCCGCTCCCTCACAGTGTTGTACACATACCTTTATACAACAATACCCTGCATTTTCTCTACACGCACCTGTAGATTAAAATTTTATAACGGGAAAAGAAGAGCGGCTACTACATGTTTAATTGTTGGACATCGCGTCTGGAACAAAACACCACCTCCGTAGCAATGTACAACAGAGCCATAGCAGAAGGAAAAGAGCATGTGTGTTTTTTCAGGTCTGATGAAGACCAAAAGTGCCTGGAAATTATTCGCGTACCCCCTTTATAAAAAATAGGTATGGATTCGCCAATGTAAATGTACTTGAAATAAAATGTTAAGCCCCCCCTCTCTTGAGTGACTTATTTTACCTTGAGCCCCCCCCCCCCCCCCCCCATCCTTGCTTTGATTTTATTTTATGCCCCCCTCCTGGTAATTATTGCCACAGTCCCTTACCCCCTTATATATAGGTGGATATCAGGGGGGGAATTTTTGTTGAGAAACCATCCCTACCACTGGGTCAAGATTAACTAAGTTTACAATTCCCCTGGTTGTCCCGGGGGGTCTACCCCAGGGGCAAGCTGATGACATGTGCAATTTGCTTTCCATTTCTTTTCCACAAAACATTTTTTTGACCAAATAATAATAATAATAATAATAATATCTTTATTAATGTGTCAATGTGTTTAGCTCATAGAGCTAATTGGGGACACCTACTACAAAGTAATTATGATTCTAATAAAAAAACCTATGTACATTATAACAGTAAAATTGAGCTAAATAAACTTAATACATTTAAAATTTTTAAATATTAAGATTACATAATGAGAAAATGCTTGTTAAAATATAAATAATCTTAAATAATCACATGCTACAAAGGTTGCAGCAGTTGCCGCTGTCTTCCACTAGGCTGGCCAGGGTCAACGCTACGGATGTTAGCTTTAAACGAGCTAAGGCTTGGTAGTTCACGCATACTGTTTCTAATTTCGACCAGATATATGGTCCTTGATACCTAAGTGGTGTTTACCATAACCTATAGTATTAAATCGTGGAATTTCGAAGTCACTGTCCTAAGGTTGTAACGAGTGCCCTTACGAGTAAACATCTCAGATATGTAGCTAGGTACTAGATTGTTCTTTACTTTTGTACATTAGTATTGCAATGTCCTGTAGGCGTCTATTGTGAAGCGTAGGTAAACTTAGCGCGCTTGAGAAGTTCCTCATATGTCTCTGTTGTTGTTTGTAGACTGCACGCAGGGCTCGTTCTTGGATGCGTTCGTTTTTCGCCCGTCTGAAGATTTGCAAAAGTTCCACACTAAATGGCAGTATGTTAAGTGTGGCATAACAGCTGTTTTCTGCATCAACAATACTCATCATCAAAACATGTAGGCAACCTCCTGTCTACCTACCTGAGAAATTAAGAATTCTCTGACCAGATATTAAATTCTCCGAATTTTCCCTGATACCATGAAAAAAAAAATTGCTGGCTTTTTCCCCGACCTGAAGCAACCATGCAAGAGTAGCTCTACAACTGCATATTAAGTTATTTTTGTTTTAAATCATTAGCAGTGTCCGATCCTGTCAACCCTCATCCATAAAGTTCATGCCTCTGGGTTTAAAAAATTATGTCAGACAAGAAATTTGTGTGCAATAATATTATTACACACAAAATTCTGATACTTGGCTAAAATTCCTTAAAATCCACTGTGTGACCAAGAAAGAATATGTTTCAAATAAAATAATGGATTAGGAAAAAGGATATTCCAAGAAATCACATTTCCTTGATCAAAGTGGCATATAAACATTTAACTCCTGCATTTAATAATTATTTTAAAATATGTTTAAAATGCTTTCCATGATTGCTTTACAATTATCTATCGCAAAATCCGGGTGCAAAATAGTTTGTCCATTCAGTACAAGTCAATGATCTAACAATAAATCACACATCAATCTATTTATTAGTTGCCATCGCGTTGTAGTCGATCGCAACAGCCACAGAGTAGGTTCGATCGATCGATCGATCGATCGATCGAAGATAAGCTTACTATTCCTTCACTTGCCGTGCTGTTTACTCACATAATATCGAATAATCCTTCCTTCTTTCAATGGCAAAATCTCCCATGTAGATATAAATACCGGGAAAATTGAAAGATTTGATTTCAAACGTTTCCTCTCGAAACATTCACAACAAAAATGGCGTCCAAAGCTGTTTCGTTCCACGCGTGGAAATCCGGCATTCTCGCGAGTGTCGCGTATCGGAAGTAATTTTGATTGGCTATTTAGAAGTCATGTCAATCAATGTCAATCCATCACGAAAAGGGGGGCGGAAGGCATTTCGTTAAGGAATTGTGTCAGGCGTTAATTTTTCAGCGCGACCACGTAAAGACGAAGAGTAAAGAGAGCGCGGAAAAAATTCGCCTGATACTCAGGTTACGTAATTCCATACGTTTCTTTAAAATTTCCAAAACTTAACATCTTAGGATCGAGTAATCCCATGACAAAAGCTCCACATAAACTATGATGTTGTGTTTGTGTAACACAACATAAAAATGACTGGGCCGCACGCACATAGTCACGAAAGCATGTTTCCCGCGAGAAGCTGTTGCAGTAACTGAGTTTACATAGCCAGTATGATTAATGTACAAACGTACAGTTCCCCGAAGGCGGAAGTCAGGCACAGTGAGTCATATCGTGCGTATTCACGCCAACGGCCTCAATGGCAGTGTAAAACAGGTCATCGCGGGCGAGAGGAGGGATGAACCTATTTCCAAGATGCATTGCGTTGTCTAAGATATTATAAATGTTTGCGCGGTTGCTCAGTAGTTGTATTCATCACGTTGAGATATACCATCTCCTCGAGGTGAAAGGCCGTACGTGGCAAATGGGCTCCACATTTTAACCAGAATCAACTGCTTTGTGCTCACGACGTGGAACGAGAACGATTTGGATTATACCTTCCAGTTTGAGTCAGTTTGAACTGAAATGCCGCGAATTACGTCTCTAATCACGTGCGCCTTCAGTTCTCTGTAGCCGAGCATGAAAATGCCATCGGGTGTTTTCAAAAGTAGAGAAAAGCTGCATCACTCTGCAGTGTGGAATCCGAGTACTGATTTGTGCAATTTGGTATTTGACGGGATCGGGTAGAGGTATTTTGGAGAACGCCAAACGCTAAATGTAGAATCCATACAAGTCTTAAAATTGGCCCTTTGCATAATACGATCACATGACCATGTCAATCATAAAAAATAGGTGGTAGAAATTGAAAGAGCATGACGAAATTAGTGAGGTTGCCAATTTTGAGACCGCTGATGCATAAGTGTGATATTTTATAGTGGTTTGAAAGTTTGAAAAATTTAAAGCATTTGTATGGCTGGATGGCAAGGCACACTTATGCATCAGCGATCTCAAAATTGGCAACCTCACTAATTTCGTCATGCTCTTTCCATTTCTGGCAACAATTTTGTACTACCACCTATTTTTATGATTGACATGGTCATGTGACCGTATTATGCAAGAGCCTATTGTATAATGACTGCCATAACAAACACCGAAAGCCAACTGTCTCTAGGCTAACCAGAGTGCTTAATAGGCTAAATGTAGGCTTAATTTGTTGTCACGCGACAAAAAAAATCGAAAACATGGTACACGTCAAATTTACCATACCGTGATTGGTAAAGCCCCGATCAAACGGTCTCAGCATTCTCTCAAACATTTGTTGAGAGCCGATGTTGAGGCCGTTTGACATCCCCTTTGTCTCAACATCTTCTCAACATTTCTTTTGTTCTCGAAATGTTGAAGCCGTTTGACACGGCATGGTCTCAACTTGTTGAGAGAATGTTGAGACCGTTTGATCGGGCCTTAACTAGTTTGGCTAGGGGTGAATCGTTAATAACCTGGGGCTGTGAGCAATTAGGAAGCCCGAACTGCAATAAACTTGCCTGAGTACTTAATTAACTAGTAATACGTGACTCGCAGGTCCTCCTCGCGAAGCTGGGATGGGATTAATTATTTTTGGGATGTGAGGGTGATAAGCATCCTGACATCTGTGTGTAGGCCTTTCCTGTTCACGATCTTGTTTTGGAGGGAAGGAGAGTCAACAACCGCCGTGTTTTTGCTATGTTATACCGGATTTCTTTAAGCCTGTTTTGTGTTTGCCCTAGATGCCCGCACTACCGTCCAACAAAGTCACTTCACCATATAAATTCGATCGATAAAACATGCTAAGCTTGGAGCAATTCTTGAGTAGGTGTTGCTGTTTCTATCTACATTTTGAAAGGCAGATTATGTCGAAGTCATTGTTATTAACCACAATAAAAATAAAAAATTATAATATAAAAAGAACGGCCTGGGAGGTTTCGAACCAAAAAAAAAAAAAAAAAGGAAAAAGGAATCCCAGACGGATTCGAACCCTCGCCCCCAGTCCCGAAGATCAAAATTAAAAGTCAGCGCCTTACACCATTAGGCCACGAGCGCGCCTTGTGACGTCATTTCCGCCACGCTCCATCCTCACAAAGAAATAAATATGACCGTAAACTCCAGACGAGATTTGATCCCGCCTGAGCTCTTTAACGGACAAAATTATAAACCTCACTACGCGAGGAAAATAATGATATTAGGGAAACTTTAAGTAAGCAATAAGCTAAGCATTTCTATGGCTTTTCGAGCCGAAGCTTGTCGTGTCCAACATCCCAAGTGGTTAAAGGAGCTACGTCACGGATGGCGCCATTGTTTTCAAGTTCGTTGTTCGCAATCCGTCTTAATCTTCCTCAGTCTTAATAAAAAATTGTTCCTTTTCGGTTTATTATTACTTCTTTGCATTGATGTTTTTCTAAGTAAGCTATTATTTTGAGGTCAGTTCCTTCATATCAATTCGAAAGTAATTCATCAGAAAAATGACTTATTAAAACATCGTGACATAGCTCCTTTAAGATAAATGTGTGAGTTTTGACATCTTAAATGAATAAAACAACGGATAAAATGACACGCATAATTAATATATGATTATGACTTTTTCATTGCAATTTTACCGGCCTAATGATCTACTTTCGATCAGCCAAGCTGTTAACGTCAAAGCAGATTTATCGAAACAAAAACATTCGAAGAAAAACAACTCGTAATAATGCCTGTCAATTTTTGAGAATAAATTGTGATTTTTATTGCATTTCATTTTCCAACCAAATTTCGGTTATTTCAGTGATCGTGCTTCTCTCTTCGAAGCAGTTGGGTAACTCGTAATGACGAAATTGAAGTGTCATGTGAAGATAAACGTGTTTAGTAAATTCCTTGAAGCGATTATCAATGGCCTATTCACGGATTTTTATCACGGTTTTGTTCATTTTGATGCCGTCAAGCAAGGAATCAGGTAATATATTGCAAACTTGTTTCAATGAACTCATATATAAGACAGTTGTACATTTTCAGACCACACAAATAACGGCTGCAAAGTCTAGGATGTCCTGTAATCTCATCGACGCAAGAAGCAACATCAGTTGTTGATGAAAACTCTGTTGACGAGACTGTAGTTGATTTCTTAATCATCGAATTATTTTATTTCAAATATTTCGTACTGAACTCAGTCAATCAAGTAGCCTGCGAGCGTAGCAGTCATTTATTTCCCGAGAGCGCGAAAGGCGCGTGAAAGCTTGCTCGCGTCCAAGCTTTAACGGGGCTGAGTGAACCGGTGCCTGGTGTCAAGCGTGGGAAAGCAATTCATCCACTCGGTATTTTACACAACAACCGCTACGCAGGCTAAAGGGAGTGGTTAAGTTCCGCTGAAAACAAACAAATACTAGACCCTCAATCCGTTTTATGACGTGCCTGTAATCATAATTGAAGGATTAAATCACGTGATACTTTAATACGATAAATGAGCTTTCCAAATTCAGCTCAAGCTCAGTGCAGTTGCCGCGGCAAAGGTGTGATAATTCTCAGTACCTATAGCGATGTTTCTCGTTACGTCACCTATTGTTATTAATGTGCCAACCAGAGAACTATTGGCTGTTGAAACAGAGTTCTTTTGTTTAATGGTTGGCAAATTTGAATAACAAAACAAATGTGACGTAATGTTGATAAACAGTGAACACTCCTATACTTCGCGTCAATGTTCTTGGATTAAAAAGAAAGCTGGCTTCTCATTTGAAAAGACTGCTTGCTGTTTCCACAACACGATAAAGCAAGCACTACTAGCATATTTTTTGTCATGTAGTGGATGTTTGAAACCGAAATATTTCTTTTCAAATGAGTTAGCCGCAGAACCGATTTATCGAACTTTCCAAATTTCGCTATGGCGGTTAATAGTTACCGGCTTTATCAACTTCAAGTTGAAAATCAACTAAGGGGCCGATTACATGGCGGATTTCAAACCCGGCTTCCGAAACAAATCCTCTAGAAATTAAGTTGGCAATTACATGAAGAAGGTTTCAGCCCAGGCTGAAAATCCCAGCCCGGTTCTGGAAAAAGCCTATGTAATCGGAATGGAATTTCAGCCCGGGTTGAATAGAGAACTTGGGCATGCACAGTGATTGTGTTTTGGCAAAATTGTAGGATACCAATCTCGTTCCCAGAGTCATCGTTACCCTTGTCCAGCGGTGGAGCGGCCAACAAGGACCTCTGGGGGAAGCGATCCGCCTGACTTGCGTAGTAAGAACGGAAGTCCACGAATCTTGGCGTCCGTTAGTTCAATCTCGACCCCAAAGCTCTTCTCGTCATCTTTTAGTACTAAAACAGTTTTAAAATGTAGAAGAACTACAATTCTTTTAGTTTACGTTGTTTTTAGAAAAAAATGTAAACGACTTTTCTCTATTAATACAAAGTAGATTCGCATAAGCAACAGGGAGATCGGGTTACGATCTTTACGGCAAACTTTAACTAAAAGAGTTGTATATTTAGTTCTTCTCCCTTTTAAAACTATTTTTATACTAACATAGTTCAAGGAGCTCAAGAAAATCACGATATTTTACAGCTTGTGCCCGAAATTGCCTCGCTTCTATGTTTAACTGTATTGTTATGCAAATATTTCAGGTTAACCGTGAAAAGGGCTATTGGTATCAAAATGTTTGAGACAGCATCCCATATTCACTTGCAAGTTTGGTAAAGAAATGCTCAAAAGCAACAAAATTATTGTAAATTATATAAAATACCCCTACGTGTTTGCCTTGAGCACATTTGCGAGGCTGAGGAACTCAGCCTGTTTATCGAACGTTCTAGAACAATAGGCGGGGACAGCAACACGATGTGGGCAGTATGACATACATTATCTGAAAATACCTCCAGCACGGATTGTAAAGAATATACGACGGTACAATTTACTCGAACCTAAATCTGTCGGGACAATACAAAGTGATCGACAAACGAGAAGTTAAGAGTTGACGCCTTCTTACAGCTATAGTAGGCTACGAGAAACGTAATCAAAACTGAAATCAATCAAGGAACATGTTTAGTTCACTATCGCAATAAAACCGCCAACAATGCATATATACAATACAATCAACTTTATTTGGTTTTGAATTTTAGGGTAAAAAAATATACGCAATATTTCCGAAGAAAGTACATTGAAACTAATATTAAAATATTCAAGTTGATTTAAAATTTCTAGATACATTACTAAATAATAATAACTTAAAGTGATGATTACCGATGTCATTTGATAAGCAGTGACAGTAAAAGGAATATACTAAAAATAATAATATTCTAAAATCTAACCTCTCAATCCTACAAAGCTATTATTTTCATTAATCTCTATGCAAAGTTTGGTATTGATCCCGTCCAATTTTGCCCTTATATGGAAACTATGTTTTTCGCGCTCCTCGCGAGAACTACATCTGTTAATGGCGGCTTCGCGAGGAAACTTTTCGCCGAAGAAAATATTAGGACATTTGTAATGCTGGGAAAGTGCTAAGTGTTGAAGTATTATTTGGAAGAGTTCCCGGTGAGTTGACAGAAACCTTGAAGGTTTATTTCGACTTGTCCCAATGAGTTTGAATCGGTGAAATGCATGCAATAGCTTGTTGTGAATAGGGAAAGTGACAATTTTTTCGATTTATTTAAAAGTTCTCTCGGGATAAGCTAAATACGCTGTGCTTTAGGATTTCTTTGATTTTATATTTTCGGAAAGAAAAAGGCCCCCATGTGGTACGAGTTGAGGAGCTAGCCAGCTAGCTGGGATATGTGAGATACAGTAGAGGAAATGCCATCGCCGGGTAAGTATCTTGTGTTATGTTTTTGACCGCTGCCAACAGTTGTTGATTTCAAAGAACAGCAAGTTAATCTTTTTGCAGATTTTTTGAGCAAGAGGACATTATTACAGTCAAAATAACGCCAGTAGCAATCGAGGAAACAAGGAAACTACTCCTTTATCCGAAAATTATGAGTATTTTTGTAAAATTTATATGGTTTGGCAGGAGCATATCACCCTGGAGCCTCCATCTCCCTTATTGGCCCTATGACACAGCGTAGATCGTTCTAGATCGTTCTAACGCGCGGATGATATATGTATTAAAAGAGCAAAATTGAGAGCCGACATTCAAACCTCTTTGAGCTTAAAATGGATTGTTTAACCTGTCTAGTTAGTGTAAAACTGAATTATATAAGTCGATGATTCATTTATTTCACGAGCCAACCTCGTTACAAGGGTCTCTCTTCTTCCGCCAAAAGCGATTGAAAAGAGACCCTGGTTCAGGCTGGTCACGTGTCTAAGTGACATTTTAAACCCTAGGGAGGGCTCGTATAATTACGAATCTTTGTCGCACTCTCTTTTGTCGACAAACCGCCACTGTTCACAGGGAATTGCGGTCATTTTAGATCTCTTTTACAAGATCTCTTTTGTAAGCTAGCCCAAGCAAGTTAAGTGTTTGGAGGCAATTTACTGTGGCCGAGATGTTGTTAAAACAACCAAGCTTTTAATTTTGCGAGTCAGTCTAAAATGCTGTAAAATCTAACACATCGCACAATGTATTAAAATAAACAAAGTGAAATGCTCGTTGCATGTCGAATTATTTCTTTTTTAAATGAAAACAAACAGAAACAAATTAACAATAGTACGGAGTTGGGTTGAATTTTCTTGAAGATTCATACCGATCGCAATGTTATGATCGGCTCATTTTGTCAACTTTTATAAGCTTAAATTATATTCGCAACGCCGCCGGTCACTAGCGACAAAACTCACGAGACCGTCAAATGAAAAGAATCGAGCAAAACATCGTAACGAATAAATAAAAGCTATAAAGATTTGATTTACCCTTTCCTGTCCTGGATTCGAAACTATGTAAAGGTTCGATCCGCGACGGCTGCCTTTCGACCCTTTGCCGGCCGGCCTTCACTCTTGGCAAATGTTCGTTGTACAGATGGCGATATTTCGATAAAACACCTAAGAACTCTGGCTTTCGTTGATTGTTGAAGGCTTCAAGATTCATTAATCGTCTTTCGCATGGCCTGCACAATAAATGTGATGTGTCAAATATAATTTATCTTAATTATGGTCCAACAATCCATAAATACGCTCCACTGTAGCGCCATAAATATCTTCAGCAGTACAGCGGGCGAGCAGTGCTCGATTTCCTTTAGCAAAGAGATTCTTTGAGAGCTTTTGAGCAGGATACATCGCAACCGATTTGCACAGCCTGCAACAACTCGAATTTAATTGGAACCGCCGAAGTGTTTACCACGAAAACACGTCCTGATTTACAACACTCAGTAGAGACAAATTTCACACTTAGCTCAGCCCCTACCTCGCATCGTTTATTTGTAATCTCCAAGATTCTTGGAGACACGTGACCAGCCTGAACCAGGGTCTCTTTCAATCGCTTTTGGCGGGAAGAAGAGAGACCCTGGGAACGAGGTTGTTCACGAGGTTGTAGCTGAGGATTTGTGTTCGCAAAGCTTTCTTTCGCTGTCAAACTGAGTTATTCATTTCAAAACAACCGCTTCGAGTAGCTTTAAGACTTTTCCCAATAAGAAAACAACCGTTATTTCGATCAAACTATCGACAGTATCGCTTCAGAAAAACCAGATAGCTTTCCTTATCCAAAAATGTGGGGTTTTCTTGGGTAATGTTTGTACGTTTTTGTGCTAAGCTTTTGAGAGATTGTTGTCAATCACGCCGGGAAGAAATTGCATTTTTCGTGCATTTGCTTGCACTTTGAGAGCATTTCTTCAGACCCAAAAACCATCTTAAACACTTGAAAAAGTCGATTAACCTATACTAATACAGGGCCCGCGCAGCACTTTTTTGAGTGGGGGGCTAATGCGAACGCGTCAGCGTGAGTCATCTAGGGGGTCCGGGGGCATGCCCCCCCCCCCCCCCCCCCCCCCCCCCGGGAAAATTGTGAATTTAAGTCCTCTGAAATGGCTGGAAATGCAATCTAAAATTAACAAGCGTGGTGCAAATTACCAACTTTCAGCGCTTAAAAAAGCCACTGTTTTTAATACAAGAATCAACTTTTTTTATTAATATCCGGTCTTAAAATTCAGAGAGAGTTGTCCGTTTTTCGAAAAGCAATCAGAGATTTTTGTAGATAGAGTGATTTCATTTAACCTGTGAAACAATATTTAACAGTTAGTGCTAAATAATCAAAACTAAACAAAAGAAAACAATGGAATTAGTGTCTAATAGTATCTAATAGTGTAGCAACTATTTCACGGGTTAAATGAAATCACTCTATTTTCTTTTCCAACAGCCAGAAGCCTTCGTTAATTATGCTCATTTTAACATGTACGCTTCTCTGTTGGTTATCATGCAGGACTCCCGTGTCCCGCGATGTCCAGAGCTGTGTATAATTTTCAGTTTAGGGACTAATAAAGTATCTATGGTGATAAAATGCTGTCATAAAAACGTTTCTCTATAAAACGCAAGATACAACTGCTCAATAGCATATTCTTCGTTTTCACACTCGCTCCAGACCTTTCGTTCAAAGACCGCGCGCATTCGTTTGACAGACCCAATGCAAAAAATACGACTGTTTTGCAGTCTAAATAGCATAAAGTCAGTCAACTCAAAGTTATCTTAACTCTTGATATTTGTTCAGTTGTAATCGCGTCTACTTTGCTAATGGTCATTGCAGCTTTTGTCCGTTGCGAGTACTGCAGATCAAAAATAAAATTTATCACCAACTTCTGAAAAACGTCTGGAAATTATTATTATTTTTTTTTTTTAGAAAAGTGGGGGGCTAAAGCCCCCAGCCCCTCCCCCTGCGCGGTCCCTGTTTAAATTATTAACGTTTTACCCAATTAAGAAGTAATTAATTTGTCTTTTATTTAGCCGTATTTAGTGAGCTTGTCGCTTTAAATTTGTCTTGCGGCAAGCGAATTTTCCACTCGTAATTTTCGAAATTTTGTGGCTAGAAATTATCGTATCATGAAGTTGTAGTACACAATAAAACACTTTTTAAACTGTCGTGTTGATGTTTGATATTTTGTGCTAGAAAAGATATGTAACATGAGTGTGTATACTTTATTAAAGCTGGTTGATTCTCAGAATTGCAGACAAGATTCCCGGAAAATCGACTACGCAGTACGCACTTTTACGCGCCTCAACGAATAAAAATATTCCCGGAAAAAAATCCCCCGCGCAAACACGCGCGTTAAACCGCATCTGCCATTCCATATAAGAAAGTAAATTTTGATTGGTCGGGAATAAACCCGCGCATTGAATCGAACTTATACGCTTCTAGGTGATAAGCTTCTGGCTGGAGTTTATCCCGTTTCTGTAGCATGAAGCCAACTAGGAGAATTGCTACTCCCTCTGGGTGGGATGCTACATGTAGTCCAACACCCGGTTACCCCCAGCATTTTGTCGCCGGTACCCATTTATACTCCTGGGTGGAGAGAGGCACTGTGAAAGGGAAGTGTCTTGCCCAAGAACACAACACAGAGACCCCGGCCACTGGGTATAAGGGATAAGTTATCACAAAATCAAAACAGAAACAGCTTTAACCACAAATTAATGATTTAAATGGTCAGAATCACATTAAGTGATGAACTACATGCTAACTACGTAACTAACATAAGGGATCAGACGGGTGTAACTCAGATTTCCTATTTTATTATTTCTTTATTCACATTAAATTTTGAAGTGAATTCAGTTTTGGGGACCAAGTGAATATAATTCATTACATTTAATAAAACTAAAGTGACACTGATTGGGATCAATGACATCTTAACATATTTTTAGCAGACAAGGCAAGAAGCTATCACATTTCTACACAGTTCTCCAAATAATTATTTAGCCTTTTTTCCTGGGAATACATGCACATGTAGCTCTGAATTACAGGGTTAATTTCTAACCCAAAAGCATTTACATATAATGAATTACATGACTTTCTTAGTATGATGTTGTTTGGTATCACACTTTAATTAGGGTGATAGATCATGAAATAAAAACCTGAAGAGGAACAAAGCAGATGTTGTATTAATACAAGAAAACCACACTTGCTGATGCATCAGCAAAATTTAAAAAAAACTACTGACAACAACCGTGACTATGGTAAATTAGGATTTTGAGCTTAAGAGAGTATTTCTACTAAATCAGACATAGTGCGGCAAAGCTGAAAAAATAGAATTCGCTATCCTTTGCATACAGGTAGTCCATAGTAAGAGTACAAACGCTATGTAGTTTTTTTCTTGAAATATTTCTATATTTCCGAGAAAAAACCGAATTTTCGATGTCACCTCCAGACTCGTTTCAGCGAGTCCAAACTGGGTTGAAATCGACCATTTTCACTCGGCGCTCCTGACGAAACTATCCACCCTATAGAAAATTTAATACTACCAACGTATTGCATGACTTTTCATTGTCTAGAGAACACAATTTCAGAAGTATAGGATTTTTCTAATTATTGAACGGTACACAAAACCAGAGTATTCTCCAATGTTATGATAGTCAGTTGGTCAAAAGAATGCCATTTTAACCATGTGCCATATCTCAGAATCCCATAAAATTAAGGATTTAAACTGTGGAAAGAAAGATCTTCCAATATATATAAAGTTTAGTTTGGGCAAATGATTTCCCACTTCTCAAAAAATTCTTCAAAATAGTACACAAAAGGCGTGAAATTACGCCAGTTGTCGAATGCGTGACCAAACGTAAACTACCGTACGTGTGAATAAAATTACTTCAATTCGAAATACCAGCATTACCTAAGTATTAAACGACGTAAATATGCTCACCTTTGCTCGGTTGTAATATCCTGATTGTTACAGAATGTTTCTTTCCTGACATTTGTTCAATGGCGTTCCTTGAGGTTTGAGTGACGAGTACGCATCCGAATTTGAAGATGAACGCAAAACGGCTCAATAGTATACTATCAAGTTCCTGTGCACATGTATATTTGTGCTACTCAGGTTTTTCAATAGAATTGTTTAGCCAGCTTCCAGGCAGTATCCACCAAAACGACAGTCATTAAAGTGCCTATAACCTTTTTTTTTAATTTTCTCATCTGAATCTAAACATCACCCAAGGAAATTTCTGCGAAAAAATTTACCATTTTAAGAAAACGCGAATTGTTTATGAATGTTATAAAACTTTCAAATTTGCCGCCATTTTGGATCACCATTTGCTTTAGTCTCCCCTGGGTCCTTCTCGGTTCACAAAGGATCTGTGACGTAGATTAAGGAACACGTGACATCAGACAAAGGAACTGTGACGTAGATTAAGGAACACGTGGCTTCAAAACAAAGGAATTGTGACGTACATTCAGGAAAAATGTGAGCCCGTCGGCCTTCTTACAGCGGGACGGGTATACCAAACAAAAATAGGATTTTGAAGATTTGAAACATTGATAAAAAAGTCGCGTTTTCTGCAAATCGCAAAAATTTTTTCGCAGAAATTCCTTGGGTAATGTTAGATTCAGATGAGAGAAAAAAAAAAAAAAGGTTATGGGCACTTTAAGCCACTTCGAGTATCCGTTAAATAAAAACCGAAAGCGGGTAATTTGCATATTGGCCGGCACAAGCGTGACGTGACAACTTTTTGTTGCATGTCGAGGATCGGATTACATGTAAGCTATTTAAAACTTTGCGCTTTTGTCGGAGGCAAAAAAAAAACGTTTAGCGATCAAAGTATTTTGTTTTCGTACGAACACAAAGGTAAAACTTATGTTTTGTTACCTCCTCGGTTATATTGATAATACATTTAATTATGATGTTCATTTTTTCTGCATGAGACTATTAAACTCGATTTACAAATTAAATTAACGAAATGTTTACCAAACAAAGTAACGAGGTTTTTTCCCACGGAAAATATATATGAATCACCCGATCGACGTGGAGTTCATTCAGATGATGGGTTGAACTATTGGCGAAAACATGGACGTTTCATGTCAATGGAATGTCTGTTCCTTGTCGGTTAGTAAACAGTGTCGGGCGATGCCTTTTTTAAAAAGTTTCATTTAACGTTCTCAGTTCTAATAGCGGGCCCTCCGTTTTAAAACAGCTTTTTTGTAGAGCAGAGCTTCTGTTCACATATATTTTTTTCTTTGAATTATGTTACTGACAAACGGCTCGGATTTACCGTAGCCAACCCAACAAACTTTTTTACAAGTGTCCTCTCATAATATCATAATTTGTTTGACGGACATGCCTCCTTGCAAAGTTGAACACGATCAAATGGAAACTTGTCACATTGTATTTATCAACAAAAGTTATAATATTACGAGAGGATTCTTGTAAAAAAGTTTGTTGGGTGGTTTGTTGGCGCGTCGCACTATAACTGACCACCAACTATAAAATAAATTAACTTTATTGGCTAGGACACAATTTATACTGGTAAGCCCAGTAGTGATATTGTGGGCCATAGACATTTTGATAGTTAGTTTAGTATTTTTTATCGGCCTTTATGGGTGGATATTACTTTATATTACTCGATTTTCGCGCGGTAGGGTGAGAGGCGCGACACGTGTTTCCTGATTCAGTCAATATGCAAATTACGCATCTTTCAACAAGCTCGAAACGAGTAACGACATGGAGAACTTTCAAACCTTCAAACCGGATACTCGAAGCCGGAGGTGGCTTGTGGCTGTGGTTTTAGCGGTACTAGATATCGAAGAACACAAGCAGCACAAATTGAATATACACATATGATATGTAGAGGAAATTCGTTGTGTTGATCCGATGGTGCGTATGTGTCGTATGCCCGGGTCAGAACGCCATTGGAAAATTGTCAAGAAAAAGAACATTCTACAACGGTCAGGATATCATAATCGAGCAAAGGTGAGCATATGTACGTTGTTTAATACTTAGGTAATGCTGGTATTTCGAATTGAAGTAATTTTATTCACACGTACGGTAGTTTACGTTTGGTCACGCATTCGACAATTGGCGTGATTTCACGCCTTCTGTGTACTATTTTGAAGAATTTTTTGAGAAGTGGGAAATCATTTGCCCAAACTAAACTTTATATATATTGGAAGATCTTTCTTTCCACAGTTTAAATCCTTAATTTTATGGGATTCTGAGATATGGCACATGGTTAAAATGGCAATTCTTTTGACCAACTGACTATCATAACATTGGAGGATACTCTGGTTTTGTGTACCGTTCAATAATTAGAAAAATCCTATACTTCTGAAATTGTGTTCTCTAGACAATGAAAAGTCATGCAATACGTTGGTAGTATTAAATTTTCTATAGGGTGGATAGTTTCGTTCAGGAGCGCCGAGTGAAAATGGTCGATTTTCAACCCAGTTTGGACTCGCTGAATCGAGTCTGGAGGCGAAATCGAAAATTTCGTTTTTCTCGGAAATACAAAAAGATTTCAAGAAAAAACTACATAGCGTTTGTGTTCTCACTAAGGACTACCTACATGCAAAAGGATAGCGAATTTGAGTTTTTAAGCTTTGCCGCGGAAATTCGATTTTGTCTGATAATTGTGGAAATCTTCTCTTAAGGGAATATAGACGTACATTGTATTTAGCTTGGTTTGTTTGTTGCCCTATTTCAGACCATGTGACGTTACTCTAGATAATTGTTTCTTTCAAATTGTTTCATATTCACATGTCTATTTTTAGATAGACAAACGAACAATTCTCTAGAGAACATCAGGTGGTCTGAAATGGGCAATTTACATATGAAGCTAAATAGGTCTATTTTTTTCACAATACTACCGCACAGGTTCTATTTAGGCCCCCTCTATTGAGCCCTCTCTCTTATAAGCCCCCCCCCCCCCCCCCCTTTGGAAGTAAGATTTTGTAATAAGCCCCCCCCCCCCCTCTCTATTAAGCCCCCACACCACCCGTTAGAGGTCAGAGTTAAATGTTAAATATAGCATCGGAATTGATTTCCCATCAGGCTGATGTAAATGGAGGTTCAGCAATATTTTATGTGGCTACATGGAATTTATGCTAAGTTAAAATCGAGCCAATGCAGCCTTTGTGTTTCTCTAGGGGTGTAGAAGATGAGTCTCGAGTCAATGGTGGTCAGCAGCTCTCTCCGGTAGCCACGCGCATAGATTCGCATATACGGGGCTTTCAGGGGCTTCACATGTTTTGCTTTCAGGTTCGTGTGGAAGTGCAGCTTGCGTTTAGCTTCGTCGCACTTGCCATGTGCTTTGCTGCTAGCTTTTCGTCACATTTCAGCTGAGCTTTTGGGCTCAATCGCTTTATGCCTTTGAAGCGAATCGATCGCTGTGATTCTGGCTGCCTCTGCCTCCATCACGTTTTCAGCTGAGCTTTATGGCTCAAATCGCTCGTCGTTCTTTAAGGACCTTCCGATTGAGGTCGCTGTGGATGGTGTCCATCTTGTTTTTTGGGGCTACTCGGAAGAATAATTATTGGATTGGACCGTGGCCTGGACTACCATCTGGATTCCGGAGCGAGTCGCATTAATGGTGCTTCAATGAAATTCATATACATTGTTATCATGCATCCCTAAGTTAAGCAGATCTTCGTCGTTTGAAACTTGTTGATCAAGTGATGGCAATTAACTTGTCTTCCGTTGTCTGAATTCCCTCTTGTGCTAATCGGTGATGGACATGGCTACATGTAGGTATTGGCACTGCTTGTGCAATACTCATCAGCATGGTCTTGCTACAGCTTATGGTTGCCCAATGGAGTCGCAGGACTTGTCCAACAAATCACGCCACCCATATATTTGACCTTGGCTAGGCTTTTGCAACTGCTTGCATAACTTGCATCACGCATTCAATGTTTATGGTGGCCTCGGCTTTGCAGGTGACATTCAACAATGCATAACAGCTGTATATTTGGGCAGCGGCAGCGGCAATGGCCTTGGTTAGGCTTCTGCTCTACGCACATAACGTGCATCCTGCAATCACTGTAGTCAGGCCACTTTTCTGGCGGGCCAATGGATTCACTCACATAACATGCCTCATGCAATCGCTGTGGTCAGACAATTGGATTTGCAAGACTAGCGTGCATCTCGCAATCACTGGATCAGGCCACTGGTTATGGTGGGCCACTGAATTCGCCAGCATAACGTATATCCCGCTATTACTATTGAACTGGATTCCTTCGCGTGGCTCAACTCCCAGAAGACAAATTGCAGGAATTAAATTATTGAATTTGTTTGGCGTTCCCGTCGCTGGTGTATCAGGCAGCAACTTGCAGCACCCTTCACTATACAAATGTGTGGTCAGTCGTTAACTGGCCTTGGCTATTGCAGTTTCATTCGGGCTTTCATAGCAGCCGTCATTTCGTACTGTGGTCGGTCGCTATCCTGGCCATCAGCTGTGTCAGATTCTTTCGTGCTTTCGCAGCAGTCCTCATACAGTCTACGTTTGCTGACATGACCATCGGCTGGAAGGTTATTACCGAATCTCGCAGCAGCCATTGTTATGTACTGTGTCCGTTCGCTAACCTGGCCTTTCGGCGGGCAGGTTATTGCGGGCTCTCGCAACAGCCCTTGCTACATACTGTGTACGTTCGCTAACTTGGCCATCCGTGGGCGGGTTATTACGGGCTCTCGCAGCAGCCCTTGTTACCTACTGTGTGAGTTCGCTGACCTGGCCTATTACGAGCTCTTGCAGCAGCCCTTGTTACGTATTTGGGTACTTTCGCCAACTTTGCCTTCGGTGGGCAGGTTACTGCGGGCTCTCGCAGCAGCCCTTTGTTGTGTACCGTACTGGCTACCTTTGCTACCTGGCCATCGGTTGGCAGGTAATTGCGGGCTCTCGCAGCAGCCCTTAGTTGCGTACCGTACTGGGTACCTTTGCTACCTGGCCATCGGCTGGCAGGTAATTGCGGGCTCTCGTAGCAGCCCTTCGTTGCGTACCGTACTGGGTAATTGCGGGCTCTCGCAGCAGCCCTTAGTTGCGTACCATACTGGGTACCTTTGCTACCTGGCCATCGGCTGGCAGGTAATTGCGGGCTCTCGCAGCAGCCCTAGTTGCGTACCATACTGGGTACCTTTGCTACTTGGCCATCGGCTGGCAGGTATTGCGGGCTCTCGCAGCAGCCCTTTGTTGCGTACCATACTGGATACCTTTGCTACCTGGCCATCGGCTGGCAGGTAATTGCGGGTTCTCGCAGCAGCCCTTAGTTGCGTACCATACTGGGTACCTTTGCTACCTGGCCATCGGCTGGCAGGTAATTGCGGGCTCTCGCAACAGCCCTTTGTTGCGTACCGTACTGGGTACCTTTGCTACCTGGCCATCGGCTGGCAGGTAATTGCGGGCTCTCAAAGCAGCCCTTTGTTGTGTACCGTACTGGCTTCCTTTGCTAACCTGGCCATCGACTGGCAGTTTATTGCGAGCTTTCACAGCAGCCCTTGTTTACATACTGTGTGGGTTCGCTAACCTGGCCTTTGGTGGGCAGGTTACTGCGGGCTCCGCAGTAGTCCCTTGTTACATACTGTGTACGTTCGCTAACCTGGCCTTCGGCGGGCAGGTTGTTGCAGGCTTTCCAGCAGCCCTTGTTTACCTACTGTGTGGGTTCACTAACCTGGCCTTTGGCGGGCAGGTTATTGCGGGCTATCGCAGCAGCCCTTGTTACATACTGTGTACGTTCGCTAACCTGGCCTTCAGCGGGCAGGTTATTGCGGGCTATCGCAACAGCCCTCGTTACGTATTGGGTACGTTCGCTAACCTGGCCTTCGCCGGGCAGGTTATTGCGGGCTTTCAAATCAGCCCTTGTGACGTAATAGATATACTGGGTACCTTTGCTAACCTGGCCATCGGCTGGCAGGTTACTGCGGGCTTTCGCCTTCAGCCCCTTGTTTGCGTACTGTGTAGGTTCGCTAACCTGGCCTTCGGCGGGCAGGTTATTGCGGGCTTTCGTAGCAGCCCTCGTTACGTATTGGGTGCGTTCGCTAACCTGGCCTTCGACGGGCAGGTTATTGCGGGCTTTCAAAGCAGCCCTTTGTGGTGTACTATGTAGGTTCGCTAACCTGGCCATCGCCCGTGTTACGTACCGTACTGGGTTCCTTTGCTAACCTGGCCTTCGGCGAACAGGTTATTACGGGCTCTCACAGCAGCCCTTGTTGCTTACTGTGTGCGTTTACTAGCCTGGCCATCGGCTGGCAGTTTAATGCGGGCTCTCACAGCAGCTCTTCTTCGCACGCCTTCAGAGGCTTTGGTTAGCCTCTGCGTCGCTTCATGACACGTAGTGGACTCCATTATCCTGGAGCATGCAGCTTTTTGCATATCGGCTGGTTTTCTTGCTACTTCGCCTATCGGTTAGGCTGACCGATATTGCCATTGTCTGATCAGGTTGGATGCCTTACCGTGGATAGGGATTCATGCCCATTGGGGAAGGTGCTTGGGATTGTTTGGGTGGGCCGTTCAGGTTCCCACGTCCACCCTGTTCGCGGGCCCTTCGCCCTTCCAAGCACCTTGTTGGGGCGTAGGGTTTGGGTGTTGCCGCTCTCAGGGTTGCCATGGATACCTGCACGCTCTGCGCGAATCATGCCTGGCTCCACCATATCAAGGCACCTTCCCCAAGCTCATCTATTGATGATGAGTTTAAATGTGGCTACATGGAATTTAGGCTAAGTTAAAATCGAGCCAATGCGGCTTTTGTGCCTCTCTAGGGGTGTAGAAGATGAGTCACGAGTCAATGGTGGTCAGCAGCTCTCTCCGGTGGCCACGCGCATAGATTCGCATATACGGGGCTTTCAGGGGCTTCACATGTTTTTCTTCCAGGTTCATGCGGAAGTGCAGCTTGCGTTTAGCTTCGTCGTACTTGCCGTGTGCTTTGCTGCTCCCTCTCCTCCCTCCCTTCTTTGGCTTGGCAAGTAGTTGGTTCTGGTAAGTATAATTTTGGGTGGTAAGTATCTCCACTGATTCTATATCAGTGTGATGGTGCCTGGTGGTTGCCGCTCTCAGGGTTGTCATGGATACCTGCACGCTCTGCGCGAATCATGCCTGGCTCCACTATATCAAGGCACCTTCCACAAGCTCATCTATTGGTGATGATTTTAATTGGTGTTTCAGTGACTTTGTATTGAGCAGTTGTCTTTAATATTCATTGAGCCAGGGCATAAATGACATTGTATTTGTGAGACGGATACATGACCCATTTCTTGTTCTGTTTTAGTTAGTGGTGTAATAGTAAAGTTTGAAAAAATTAATATTTATTTTCTCTAAAATTTATGATATAAGGACCTCTTCCTGTAAAACGTTGACAGTCCTGACATTTGCAGGCTAATAAAATTCATCATGAGAATTGTGTAGATACCTTGTAGGGCTTTCAATAGAAAGTGTGTATCGGAATGCATAACTATCGATATGTATGTACACAATTATGATCCAACCAGTTTAATACATGTATGTTTCATAGCGGGATTTCCATCTTGTACAATAAATTATCAAACAGTACAAACGAGTCATGAACCCGAGCGTGCATTGTAGAGACAGCGTGTGGACACAGTGAAATTTATAAATGAAATTAATTTGAAAGATTGGCCAGGCCAACTTATAATTCAGGGCGTTACAAATCGATAATTTCGATGCTCGAAAAAAATCGATAAAAATCGATAATTTTCGATACTAATGAATTGATTAATATCGAAAATCGATAAAAATCGATAGCAAAAGTTTTTGTGATTATCGATTTCAATCGATTTTTGTAATTAGAGTTCGATTTCTATCGATTTCTATCAATTTCTATCGAAAATATCGATTAGTTAGAAAAATGTTGTACAGCTTTCCTCGCCGCGTCCGCCATCTTGGATTTCAACGCCGGAAAGACCCTGGAAACGAGGGTGACTGATCATGTGACCTGTCGTTATCATTTACGCAACTCCGAGGCTGGAAAACATCCGTGAACAACATATCAGAGAACAAGATGTCGTACGTCTGCGTATGTAGAAGAGAACGACGTTTGAAATTTGGTTTAATTGAATTCACCCAAGGCACAATACAGTTATGCTCGGAAACAATATTCTTCAGTATTCTTGCAATGATTCATCGGTTTACTGGGTTTATTCCGCGGATTCCACCATTCTTCGGTTTCCACGTGATATTCCGAGACTAGCTTATCCTGGTGGAAGTATTTTCCGCTCTAACCGCGTGTTACAGGTTTCCTAAGTGTAACATTTCGTACATCTGTTTTTGTGCTATCTTCCAGCTTTCATTGCTCCATATGACACTGGGTTATCACAATCAAGAACAGGCGGTCACGGTAAGACACAGTGGTTATTTTTCCTTTGATTTCGGATCGGCTTTTAATTCCGAGATGCCAATGAATTTAAGTTTCACTCTAGTAATCGATCAAAATCGATAATCCGATCCCAATCGTGTGATTATCGATTTTTATCGATTATTTTGACTAATATAATCGATTGATCAGTATCGAATAATATCGAGTAATATCGATTAATCGATTAGGTTTTCGATGATCGATTTCGATCGATTTGTAAACGCCCTGTATCGCGACATTATTATTAATTAGTGCGAGAATTGTCAAAGGGTTGTAAGACTTTAGACTGGGTCGGCATTAGTATCTCTTGGTTATTCCATACCGCTGAGTGGGACACCTTACACTACAGACGAATATTAAATTATAGCGTGCTATATCTTGGTTACTCCATACCGTTGGGTGCGCCACCTTACAGTACAGACGAATATTAAATTATTGCATGCTACGCATTGGTATCTCTTGGTTACTCCATACCGCTGGGTGGGCCACCTTACAGTACAGACGAATATTAAATTATTGCATGCTACGCATTGGTATCTCTTGGTTACTCCATACCGTTGGGTGCGCCACCTTGCAGTACAGACGAATATTAAATTATTGCATGCTACGCATTGGTATCTCTTGGTTACTCCACACCGTTGGGTGTGCCACCTTACAGTACAGACGAATATTAAATTATTGCATGCTACGCATTGGTATCTCTTGGTTACTCCACACCGTTGGGTGCGCACCTTACAGTACAGACGAATATTAAATTATTGCATGCTACGCATTGGTATCTCTTGGTTACTCCACACCGTTGGGTGCGCCACCTTACAGTACAGACGAATATTAAATTATTGCATGCTGCGCATTGGTATCTCTTGGTTACTCCATACCGTTGGGTGCGCCACCTTACAGTACAGACGAATATTAAATTATTGCATGCTACGCATTGGCATCTCTTGGTTACTCCATACCGTTGGGTGTGCCACCTTACAGTACAGACGAATATTAAATTATTGCATGCTACGCATTGGCATCTCTTGGTTACTCCATACCGTTGGGTGCGCCACCTTACAGTACAGACGAATATTAAATTATTGCATGCTACGCATTGGTATCTCTTGGTTACTCCATACCGTTGGGTGCGCCACCTTACAGTACAGACGAATATTAAATTATTGCATGCTACGCATTGGTATCTCTTGGTTACTCCATACCGTTGGGTGCGCCACCTTACAGTACAGACGAATATTAAATTATTGCATGCTACGCATTGGCATCTCTTGGTTACTCCATACCGTTGGGTGTGCCACCTTACAGTACAGACGAATATTAAAATTATTGCATGCTACGCATTGGTATCTCTTGGTTACTCCATACCGTTGGGTGCGCCACCTTACAGTACAGACGAATATTAAATTATTGCATGCTACGCATTGGTATCTCTTGGTTACTCCATACCGTTGGGTGCGCCACCTTACAGTACAGACGAATATTAAATTATTGCATGCTACGCATTGGCATCTCTTGGTTACTCCATACCGTTGGGTGTGCCACCTTACAGTACAGACGAATATTAAATTATTGCATGCTACGCATTGGTATCTCTTGGTTACTCCATACCGTTGGGTGCGCCACCTTACAGTACAGACGAATATTAAATTATTGCATGCTACGCATTGGTATCTCTTGGTTACTCCATACCGTTGGGTGCGCCACCTTACAGTACAGACGAATATTAAATTATAGCGTGCTATATCTTGGTTACTCCATACCGTTGGGTGTACCACCTTACAGTACAGACGAATATTAAATTATTGCATGCTACGCATTGGTATCTCTTGGTTACTCCATACCGTTGGGTGCGCCACCTTACAGTACAGACGAATATTAAATTATTGCATGCTTACGCATTGGTATCTCTTGGTTACTCCATACCGTTGGGTGCGCCACCTTACAGTAACAGGACGAATATTAAATTATAGCGTGCTATATCTTGGTTACTCCATACCGTTGGGTGTACCACCTTACAGTACAGACGAATATTAAATTATTGCATGCTACGCATTGGTATCTCTTGGTTACTCCATACCGTTGGGTTGCACCACCTTACAGTACAGACGAATATTAAATTATAGCGTGCTATATCTTGGTTACTCCATACCGTTGGGTGTACCACCTTACAGTACAGACGAATGTTAAATTAGAGCGTGCTACGCATTGGTATCTCTTGGTTACTCCATACCGTTGGGTGTGCCACCTTACAGTGCAGACGAATATTAAATTATAGCTTGCTATATCTTGGTTACTCCACACCGTTGGGTGTGCCACCTTACAGTACAGACGAATATTAAATTATTGCATGCTACGCATTGGCATCTCTTGGTTACTCCATACCGTTGGGTGCGCCACCTTACAGTACAGACGAATATTAAATTATTGCATGCTACGCATTGGTATCTCTTGGTTACTCCATACCGTTGGGTGCGCCACCTTACAGTACAGACGAATATTAAATTATTGCATGCTACGCATTGTATCTCTTGGTTACTCCATACCGTTGGGTGGCGCCACCTTACAGTACAGACGAATATTAAATTATTGCATGCTACGCATTGGCATCTCTTGGTTACTCCATACCGTTGGGTGTGCCACCTTACAGTACAGACGAATATTAAATTATTGCATGCTACGCATTGGTTTCTCTTGGTTACTCCATACCGTTGGGTGCGCCACCTTACAGTACAGACGAATATTAAATTATTGCATGCTACGCATTGGCATCTCTTGGTTACTCCATACCGTTGGGTGGCGCCACCTTACAGTACAGACGAAATATTAAATTATTGCATGCTACGCATTGGCATCTCTTGGTTACTCCATACCCGTTGGGTGCGCCACCTTACAGTACAGACGAATATTAAAATTATTGCATGCTACGCATTGGTATCTCTTGGTTACTCCATACCGTTGGGTGCGCCACCTTACAGTACAGACGAATATTAAATTATAGCGTGCTATAATCTTGGTTACTCCATACCGTTGGGTGTACCACCTTACAGTACAGACGAATATTAAATTATTGCATGCTGCGCATTGGTATCTCTTGGTTACTCCATACCGTTGGGTGCGCCACCTTACAGTACAGACGAATATTAAATTATAGCGTGCTATATCTTGGTTACTCCATACCGTTAGGTGTACCACCTTACAGTACAGGACGAATATTAAATTATTGCATGCTACGCATTGGTATCTCTTGGTTACTCCATACCGTTGGGTGCGCCCCTTACAGTACAGACGAATATTAAATTATAGCGTGCTATATCTTGGTTACTCCATACCGTTGGGTGTGCCACCTTACAGTACAGACGAATATTAAATTATTGCATGCTACGCATTGGTATCTCTTGGTTACTCCATACCGTTGGGTGCGCCACCTTGCAGTACAGACGAATATTAAATTATTGCATGCTACGCATTGGTATCTCTTGGTTACTCCATACCGGGGGTGCGCCACCTTACAGTACAGACGAATATTAATTATAGCGTGCTATATCTTGGTTACTCCCATACCGTTGGGTGTGCCCACCTTACAGTACAGACGAATATTAAATTATTGCATGCTACGCATTGGTATCTCTTGGTTACTCCATACCGTTTGGGTGCACCACCTTACAGTACAGACGAATATTAAATTAGAGCGTGCTATATCTTGGTTATTCCATACCGCTGGGTTCTATAGCGATATTATCATTATTGTACTCGATTGCGCTGTAGCATGAAAAACACGAAAAATGTTGTAAAATGTAGTAAAATATTATGTCTAATAGATTTTAATCTCACAGGCTAGAAGGGCAAACGTTAGCGTGCGACGTGTAAAATACCGAATTAAAATTAATGCGGAGAATATTATTATGTGTCGAATAAATTCTAAGTCTAAGTTCGCCACCGTAAATACTATGCTTTTTATGTACCTATACTTTACAAGAAATTTATAAAAATATAATAAATTTCCGCATGCACGTAGATCAATCGAAGGAGTGACGAAACAATTTATTCCATGTAGTGACTGGACCTCGCTGTAGGTTATACAGCGAAACGCGTTAAAATTCATTAAAATACGCGTTTCATTATTTGTAAATACTTAGAGATTACCTGTTTTTACATAGCATGGAACGGACTTACCTGCCATCCTCCAGTCTTCATGATTGACCTAAGCAATGAATGATCCACGATGTGAAAACCCTGACATTATATTACGCGGGATGCGTTTGTATTTGGTGTTTACGGATCTCGACAGTAAAACCAATGAATAAAGACTGGACTGAAACACAACACTTCAATGTTGCTTGCGAGATTGAACGATTGCTTTCGCACTACAAAACAAAACTGACCTGTTTACCGAAGACAGAAGGATTCATACAAGTACGTGCTACCATCTATAAGATTGGAAACATTATGGAAGGCAAAGGCTTTCCTTACGGCGCCCGATATCAAGTCGCTGCAGCTCTCTATTCACGGCATTTCCACTTCGCTGGAACACGTCGTTTATGTAGATCGACGGAGATGACCATATTCTAACTTATAGTAAGCGAAAACTCCACTTGAAGAGCATTGCGTGATCGAAATGTATACATCTCTAGCTAGTAAAAACTCGTCATTTACCGCCAACTGAATTCGCCGCGAAGTATTATAATTTATTCTGCCGCGAGAAATCCGGGAAATTGATACTATGCATAACACTCGTTTGTCATAAACGAGACACGATCATAAACGAGTCTCGTTTATACGATCGTCATAAAACGAGTCTCGTTTTATACGATCGTCATAAACGAGTCTCGTTTTATACTATTGTCATAAAAACGGGTCTCGTTTTTTTTTTTTTTCAAAACTAATAAAAAAACGAGACTCGATTTATTCGATTTATTCAAGTAATGTGGGCTCATTATTCAGTCAGCGGATCCGTGTTGATCTCGTTCCCAGATCCTCCGTTTCTTTTAAAAAGGGAAGAGATTGTGAGGGAGTGCAGGGCTGAATAACAAAACGTGCAAAAATACGAAAACTGCAAAGGTTTTCGCCTAGAATAAGAGTTTGCCTGTAAACTTAAGCTTTAAAATCTTGCAGTGGATCCGCCTGTTACTGAGTGAAAACATATCTTTTGAAAAATAGCGACGAAGCTAAGCGCCCCACGATGTCAGAGTCCGCGAAAATGTAGAAACGAAGCAGTAATGATATACTCAAGTTTTCTCGTTTCCACAGCATTTCATGGCGAAAAAATCTTCGATGTAAACTTTGAAGTGTTTAAATTATTATTTGCGAAAGTACGAAAAGGAAATATTCCCGTTTTGTAGCGGAAATAATAGACATTTATTTCTCCTTGTCGTCGCGCGTGTTTCAAAAGTTCGCGCCAAAAATTTTGAAATCTTGCACATGCGCAGACGTTATTCAGCCCTGTTGTGAGGCAATCTTGAAAGCGGAGTAGACCCTGGGAACGAGGTTGTCGGTTGATTGTGAGGTAGCGAACGAAGAAGGGATCAATATGGAGTATTGATAGAAGCTGATATAATTACTTTAATAGGTAAGAGCGTTTTTCATTTATTGGTATTCAGGGGAACGTCGTACTACCCACTGTAGCTTGTTTAAATGTATATTTATTAATACGAATTGCTCAAGGTAAGGTTAATCTCTTTTATTGCCTAATTTTCTACTCCGCTGTACTGCATCCCTAGCCTCGGATGTATTCACTAAAAACGTACATATTTCAGTTAGTCTTACATCTAATACCAGCTACAAAAAAATAATCCCACTCAATTATTATCTTTTTAAAAAAAATGTACGTACCAAAGCACTTTGTGTGTCAGTTGAGCTACACAAACTCTTATCATGAACAAAACATTGTAAGCTTAAGTATTGCGATGCGTTGATCAAACAAAAATTAACAATTAAACTTTGCTAAGTTTTACTCCTGTTTTCAATAACACATTGATGTCGGTAGCTAGTGACATCTTCAATTTTATTCATCAACAAAAACATATTTAATGGCTCTTGATAAAATTTTGCATTAAAGTTTAAAAATACAGTAGAAACCCCTCCAACTCGAACTCCCAAGCGCAACAAAAAATAGTTTGAGATAGCAGGGGTTCGAGTTAGCTGATAATAAATGACTGAAAAACAAAGTCAAGTTAAGGGGAACGGGGAGATAGCGGGGAGTTCGAGTTAACTGAGTTCAAGTTTTCGGGGTTCTACTGTATTCACTAAAAATGTAAGGTCCAGCCCTTTATTTGTATTTATGCAATTTCAGTACATTAATAGCTAAAATTATTCTCATTAAAAAATATATATATATTATCACTATTTCTTAACCCATATGTTTACAAAATGTTTTTGCCCAGAAAAGTTCACAGACCAAAGTGTCACGTTTGTGGTATCGAATTCACTGTACAGTCGGAGATGTTAAGGAAATTTTTGACACTAGCGGAAGCATCAGACAAATATGAAAAGTATGAAAAGGAGAGTCTCTCTTTTCTCGCCTCTTACGAGGCTCGCTCGTTGCACACAATATCTTGAGAAAAAGAGAGACTGTTTTGCAGTCTATCGAATCGTGAGAGAGACACGCGACCAGCCTGAGCCAGGGTCTCTTTTCCGTTGCTTTCGGGCGAGAGGAAGAGAGACCCTGGGCATGTATAGAAATGGCTGCCCATTTAAATCAATTAATTCACATTCTTTCGTGCAGATTGTCAAATCAGAAGCTGCGGATAGGTTCCGCAAAACAACTTTTTTTTTTGTAATATTGTGGTTAAGACGATGTCAATTTCTGAGTAAACAATTTATTGTCCCCTGAATAAACTTTAAACTTTACTCTCGTGAGAACCCAGGCCGGGGTGTTTAGTTCATGATGTAAATACAAAGCAATCATGAAAATCCACTCACGGAATGGCTGCTCGAGTGACAAGTGACTGACAAGCATATTTACTTCAGATACTGTCAATATTTAGCCTAGCATACGGTTTCAAAGCCACTGAAAAACTTTAAAGTTGAAAAACATCCTCAAAAGCAGCTTAATTTCATGAAAAAGCAACAAGAATTTATCTTTGCTGCAAGATGGTGAAATAAAGTGAATTAATTAAAATGTGTTTTTGTGGAAGCTATCAGCCACTGGTTGGATAATATTCACGAAAGAATGTGAATTAATTAATTGGTCACGCTTTTGGGCTCCTTGCCTGTTTCCTTCTTTCTTCGTTTCCTTTTCCTTTTCTTTTTTTCTTCTTCTGCAAATACAAACAAATATCTGGTTCAGGCCCTGATTACTTAATAGCTCTTGTAACCAGCAGGATCACCCCTCTGCCCAGGACTACTAAAACACATATATTGTAAAAAAAACCAGTAAACAGTTAACATCTGAAGCAATGGCTCATTAAACATATGAACACAATAAAACATTGTACAATTACCACCATGAGTGAGATATAATAGTGGGCTTTTATGGGAACGAGTGAACTTTATTATAGTGTCAATAAGAAACACAGCAAAATTAATCTTTTAATTAATTAATTATTATTGGGGATGGTATATTTTGCAGGTGGAGACTATTGTTATACATTACACTCATTGCAGTTAGGCAGAGAATGTCATCGCAATTAGCATAATTTGCTTAGCCTAACTGAAGCTGCAAAAATATACAAGTCTGCTGCTTTTATGTATTATAATTTTATTATTATATATATATAATTATATATTATATATCAAATCGTCATTAAATCGTTCAGCAGGGCTACCTTTTAAAGGGCAGGTAAAATGAACAGGCTGCCATTTTAAAAGTAAGTGGGGATTTTATATATTGCAGGTGGAGACTATTGTATAGAGTAAGCAAAACAATGTGATGTGTTTAATGTGATCTTACCTTCACTGTTCTCTTCTGCTTCCTTTACCTCTTCAGACTTTCCTTCATTTTGTTCCTTTTTCTTTTTGTTGGGCTCACCTTGAAATAGATGTTATATCATAAGCAAACAAGGTGAAACAAAGTAACAGCTTTTAAATATTATTTTAACAAAGTTTAAATATTTGTTTCAAGAAATTACAAATTTACAGCACAAAATTAATTAATATTTAGATAATATTGAGATTTGAGGTTGCAACATATTTTTTCCTGCTTCAACAGACTGCAAAATATATTCATAACTATGCTAGACATAATTAGAGTAAGCAAAACATTAAATATGATGTGTTTTAATCTGATCTTACCTTCACTGCTCTCTTTAGCTTTTCCTTCTTTGGACTTTCCTTCTTTTTTCTTTTGTTGGGCTTACCTTTGTTGGGCTCATCTTCAGAGTTGCCATCAACATCTATGTTTCAGTGACAAATTCAGTAAATTTATATTAATTAATACCAGCAACATGACTATTCCACTATTCCACTATTATTTACATTGCTGTGTTAATTGTTCATGATGACCAATGTGTCTAAACGTTATACTGTGTAAGTGTACGCTTAACATGAATGAGATCGATCCTTACCATTCAGTGTTGATTCCAACAAGCTTGTGTTTTGATTAGTATAGTTCCCACCAAAGGAAACCTGGAATGAATGCAAATTGATTTGTTAAAGGTTCTTTCTCTTGACAACATTTCTAAATTCCACAGGCCAGTCCAGTTTTGATAGTCTTTAGACTGTCAAGAGTCACCCTAGTTAAACAAAGTTGATTCAATCTTTTTATTTTCAGGATAATATTGTTTTTATTTTGTACTGTGGTCAAACTAACCAGGAACAATGTAACAATAAACTACGAGCAGTCCCTAATTGTTCTTAGGGGTGGGAGAGAGCATGTGAGCACGAGTGAAAATCCGCGGGCTCGCGTGCTCTTCTAGCTGTTCGACTATAGCTATCACTGAAAGAAATAAGAGAGTGCTAGTAGTCTAATGTTCCAATAGTTGTGTTTACTAACCTCGCTTCTCAACATTTCTGTTGCTTCAGACTCACTCTGTTAACAAAATAATATAAATTTAGATAATATAACATGGAAATGCAATTATTAAAGTGCTACGTTGCAACTTTCAGTGTTTGTTGTGGCCTGTGTAGATCAAAACAACTGTCAGGTTCCAGCTGTGAACAAGTTTTTAATAAGAAGGGCTCAGTTGAAATAAAACAGTCTAACATTATTTTCAAACTGCCTTCTTTCCATCTAGCCCTTTTCCTCTTTTTTATAATATGTACATAACATTTCTGAGTTTGTGCATTGTTCATACATACCCTTATAACGAAATGGAGCATCTCTGATGATGTTAATTGGTCTCCATGTTTACACACATCACCTCTTGCTCTGTGCAATGTGAAATGGGGCCTCTCCGCCGATTCTCGAGATTTTCAGGGATCCTCTCTTAAGGATTTCGAGTATCATTTTAGAAGAAAGATTAGCGAAAGTAAAAACGAACAACGTTTCGATGTCTTCATGACATCATTTTCAAGTTCAAATGCCCAAAGTTGAGATAACATGCATATATATAACTAATTATCGATATTTGCATATAAATTACAAGAATAAAGTAGCAGGTATTGTTCTAAGTAAATAGTTTTACACGGATTGAATCCGATTGAGTGTTAAGTGTCGGTTTGAGTTCTCTAATGAAAAACATTTCATAGATCAAGCAGTCCAGTTTACTCTTGCATTTCTTCAGAATCGAGAATTTCTCGCCAAGGTTTCCAGCAACATAAGTTGTTATGCTTGTCACGGAAGTGCATGACGATAGTAGATCTGTTATGTTCATCAATGCGTTTGAATAAGTGTCGGGACATATACCCGACATAACAAGTATCACACATGTCACATTGGAACTTGTAAACAACACATTGCTGGTTTATAATCGGCGGTTTTTTCTCGTGCATCTTGATGTCGGCTTCAATGTTACGGCTGGTGAAAATCGGCTGAAGATGTTTGCGGATCTTGTTGCTTAGATCTTTAAGCTGTTGTCGAACAGAGTCCGCTGAAAACTAGTCTTTGAAAGGCAGAATGATGCGAGTCGGGCTTTCCTTTTCCTGAGTGTTGGAATTGCTCGGAGATGGGTCACTCTTTAGAGCGACAAAACGGCACTTATTCCAACGCATTGATGAACATAACAGATCTACTATCGGCATGCACTTCCGTGACAGGCATAATAATGTTGCTGGAAACCTTGGCGAGAAATTCTCGATTCTGAAGAAATGCAAGAGTAAACTGGACTGCTTGATCTATGAAATGTTTTTCATTAGAGAACTCAAACCGACACTATACTTAACACTCAATCGGATTCAATCCGTGCAAAACTATCTACTTAGAACAATACCTGCTACTTTATTCTTGTAATTTATATGCAAATATCGATAATTAGTTATATATATATACGTGTTATCACAACTTTGGACATTTGAACTTGAAAATGATGTCATGAAGACATCGAAACGTTGTTCGTTTTTACTTTCGCTAATCTTCTTCTAAAAACCAAACAGAGTTTTTCCCTTGTTGACAGTAACAATATAACTTTCGTTCGCGCGGTCGAACCTTGCCAAACTGAGCTGAAATATTCAAACTCAAAGTATAACTAACAAAACTAAACAGTATCTTTCATCTAGAAAGTATCAGCAAGCGAGCATTTTATAAGTTGCAAAATAAATCAAAAGAAAATAACAAAAGAAACTATTTGCCTTTTGTAAACACACACTAAGTGAATTCTGTTGCCTAACAATTTTCTATACTTGCGTTTTATCTTGACTGACAAACATTTCAATCGAGTTTCCGTTGGTTTTTATATCATGATACCCGCACAAATATTAGCATTTGCTAGCATTTGCTAGCATTTGCTAACTTTTGCTAACATATTGAAAGCTCGTGAATACATTTCACCAGAAATAGTTTTTGAGGCAACGCTGTTTCTGACCATATCCATAATTGCTTGATCCCTACGTAGACTGGCTCCGAAACCTCTTTAATAATTTTCTGACCCGCAACGAATATTTCCATGAAAAGAACAAGCCATTTAACAGCTGGAAGATTCTAGAAGTACAGAAGATTGTTTACGTGCAGTTGTCCTCGTAATAACATCTCTTTCAAGAGTAGTTTCTCCTTTTGTTCCTGTTATAGAAACTTAAACAAAGTTTGATCGTGGAAAATGTTGATGGATGCATCTATCTTTTTATTTCGGGGAGTGCAAAATCGCGTGCAACATTTTGTAAATTTGAGAACTCATTGTTGATATGGCAGACTGTTCGATTAAGTCTGATGATATTGGCTTCTGCGATAATAATTATATTCAGAAACAATTGTTTTGTTTGAGAGAAATTAATATACCGTAATTTGAAAGCGTTCCAAATCTATTGTACAAAACCCCTTTATTTTTAGTAAGGTTTAGTAAGTTAGCGTTCTTTATCAATAAGTTTTGAAAGTGTTTCTTCTCGTTCTTTGCAATCAACATCTTCATTCCAAAAAGTCTTTAAAAAATCGTGATAAACTTTGGGTTTAGGGCATTCATTGTGCAGAGCATCACAAATGTCACATGCGGCTGTGCTTAGCTGCGGCCCGCGCCCCAAGGCAAATGTTTGTTTCCAAGAGAAGTACTCGTTGTATGCAGTGTCGTTTTTATCAAGATACGACAAGTATTCTGCCAAAGCTTTCACAGACGGGAAGTCTTGCACACTTATAAACGAGCCAGGTGGGACCACATCTGGTCCGTAATATTCTTTGGTGAGTACAACTGGCACACTATTCAATCCGAGTGTTCGCCAGAATTTCTCGGTGATGTAATCAGTGCAAACAGTATTTTCGAACGCCAGATAAAATTTGTAAGACTTGAAAAGGTGGTCACAATTGCTTGATTTTGAACACTGGTTGTTTTGTCCAAAAATACCAGAACATCCACCATAAATATCAACTTTGATGTATTGAAGAAGCTTCTTAACATACTTCTCTCGAATATTTCCGCAGTTCGAAACGGCCCACAGCACAAACTTAGTTTTGTCTGCCACATAGTTAATTCTATTTGGTGGGTTTTGGGCAGAAGGCAAACGAACATAGCCGCCATAAGGAAAATGAAAATCCGATTCCCTTTTGAAACTTATTGTCCAATTAAAAAAAACCATACGGTATCACAACGCCATGTAGTGGGTAATTCTTAATACTTTCTTGGGATAGAAATGCCATTCGTTGACTAGGACGACGGTACTTATGAATCTGTTGAAGTTCTTTAGTTCCAGTCATATCTGGAGCGTGAAAAATAACCAGATCACTTCTTCCTATATCGGATACGTTGAAGGAAATTTCACATTTCTTTTCTGGGCAATCAGACAGATAGAGTTCCGTCGTTTCGATAGTTGGCCAAGGTTTGCGCCCAAACACTGGAGTGTAGAATAAGATCATCTTTGTGTTGTCGTTATTGTAGCACGTTCTATTTGACAAACCAGTTGTTGGTGATTGTTTTGTGTCCGTCACGTTACGAAGCCGTGCAGGCGCAGGCGGCTCAAAATGGAGAAAATATGTCTCATTCTAGAACAATATGATGTAAAAGAGCAGAAAAAGAAGAAATATGCCTACCAATTGCAAGATGATTCTTCTCAGCCTGTTTACACTGCACACATAAGTATTCCTCGAACCGCCTGAAAGCGTATCTGAACTGAAGCATACATTGAGCAGGGACATTGTTTGAGCAAATGTTTTACCATACACTAAATACTCCTAAACCTCTGTATCACGAACGAATCCATGAGGGAGCTTGATCGCTTCAATGGCAGGCACAGAAATCGCGGACATTTGAGCCCGCGCAGCGGCATGCGGCGAAAATAGACCTGTCAATCAAAGAAAATAGATACTTGCACGCTATTGGCTAGGAGGGAACTCCCACTTACCGTAACATATTAACAATGGCGTCACGAACACGTGGAAAAAGATCGATCGGTTTCTTTGCAGATTTCAACTGCCAGACTACGGTAGATTTCTGTTTACAGTCAAAATAATAAAAGCGTGAACGCCAAAAATTATGCACATGCGAGATCTTTAACCGGCCACAGGCATCAGTGAATGGGTTTTCCATCAGCCACGGAACAATTTTGGTTTTTGTTTCGTTACATCCTCTGTCTTATCTTACAGGAATTTTCTAAACAACTAATTGCTATTCCTTCCTATTTGAGAGGCACATGCACTACCCGAGAGAAGAATTTGGTTTGAGCGATTTTAGGGAAATAATTTTTACAAGCCGTCGCAACGGTTCAACGGCTTATTTCGAGTGACACTTTTTTCAAAAATTTGTATAACGGTCCACGAATCGGCAGTTGCTACCAAATTTTTATTGGACCGCATCTAGCAAATGTAAACACGGATCTTTTGGGAAAACTGTTGATTTATTTTACAGAAAATATTTTTAACTAAGCCGATGCTACCAGACTGCGGCGCCAAATGTCAGTATTTTGTGATGACTAACTTGTTACAAATAATTTTTACATTTTATCTTTCATGGCGTTTTATTGAGATTTTTAGCAGAGCAAAGCTATTCTTGATAATTTAATATCAGATAGTTCTGGTCCAAGATTGCACCGTCCGAAATGACTTCGGAGTTTCGTGATCTTTCGTGTATCTCCTTAAACCGACGGTAATTAGACTAATTACACCCGCTTTCAGTGTTACGTGCATAGCGTGCTTTTAGCGGAAATCTTTCGACATGCAATCTTTCGACATGCTATGTAACCAGGCCTAAGTACAACTGTAGCACTACAGATTTATTTTACGGTGGAACTTGAATTTTCGTGCTGTTAATCATTGATAATGGATATATTTATCATTAGACTAAGGAGGGAAATATCTAGAAGTTATTCCGTGAACGATAAGTTGACTGCTTTGCATGTTTACGCCTTGCGAACAAAGCTGCCTAATTCTAATATTGATGTCACGGACAAGCGGCCGATCGAGTACGGCTAAATCATTTTAATTATCCAGTGCAAGGTCAACAGTCTTCTTCAGACATTTAAGGTCAGTAGTTTGTTTGTCGTTTCTTCTGTCAAATAACCAGAAAAATCACAAGTTTGATCGTTTTAACGGTCTTTCAGCTGTTTACATAGCATGTCGAAAGATGGCATGTCGAAAGATAGCCGCCAAAAGCCCTATGCACGTGCGGTTTATTCTTGCGGGTTTCATCTCGCCTCTGATTGGTTTACAACACAATAAACATTCCAGAAAAGATTTTGAGCGTTCACGCTTTTATCATTTTGACGGCTGTCAACAACACGAACAATTGTAAAATTAAACTTTTGCCGAAAGATAAAACCCCAATGAGATTCTTTTCCTTCGAATAGATGGCGCAATGCCGTTTGTTGTTCGTGCTTCAAAGTGAAATCGAATCCCTTATCTTTAAAAGGAGTGTTTCACGGTTCGGCGCATGTGCCGGCTTATCAACTCTATCCGTTTAAAAATCCCACTCACATGCACTTCTCGATATTTCAGTAATCAGTACTTAGTCCAAGCAAAACGACGAATGATCAAAACTCGCAAAAAATTTCAACGGATTACGCCGAGAATGTTGACATTGAAAACCAGAATAAATTACCAGAATAAAGTGTTGGCCCGAATAATTTATTCTGATAATTTATTCTGGTATTCAAATGTCGACATTCTCGGTGTAATCCGTTGAATTTGGTCATTCGTCATTTTGCTGGGACTTATTATAGCATGTGGTTACTGTAGTATCGAGAAAAACATTAGACTGCAAAACAGTCGTATTTTTTGCGTTACGACGCGCGGTCTTCGAATGAAAGGCCTGGAGCGAGTGTGAAAACGGAGAGAGACGCTGAAAAATACGACTGTCGACATTCAATACAACGAATCCGTTCTAATTTCCCGTTCCTCCAACAACGGGAAATTCCCATTGGTTAAATTTTGACACTACCTGTCAACAAATTGTCCATCGCACCTCATCAGAGATATTCGAAGCCTTGTCTTTCATAGTAAAACGAGCTCTTCGTGAAATTTGCATATTTTACGACAACTGAAGTTTTGGCGTGTCAAAAGCGGGTCTGTTCCGTTGTGGAACGAGTTCTGTTACGGGAAGATCTGGCAGAAACTTTTCCTTGTCCTCGGAGCCTAATGTCAGAGAATGGCTGCTGTTCGGGAAATAATAATGATGGCGCTACAATAGCTCTGTTGATACACGCGCGCACTTTATGGAGATGTCGGATATTTACCGAGGATATTTACTCCTTCGTTTCAATCTCAAACCGTCCCCCTCTCAAGTTGCGGCCTCATGGTCAGTAGCGATGGTAAAAGTTTGATTGCTCTTGTTTGATTCATCCGACCGATTTCTCTTCAAACAGAACACTTCCTACATTTCTCAGGCAATATAGAACCAAAATTAATTCTCAAGACTCTTGTTGACATCAACACTGAAGAGCGAACTTGGACAAACAAAAAATGTGGGTGGAGCTGTTAAGTATTTTTAACACCTCAGCGATATTATTTGAACCCCCGGTCAGAACGAATTCGTTGTATGGAATACCGACAGTCGTTATTCTAAGATTCTAGAAGTACAGAAGATTGTTTACGTGCAGTTGTTCTCGTAATAACATCTCTTTCAAGAGTAGTTTCTCCTTTTGTTCCTGTTATAGAAACTTAAACAAAGTTTGATCGTGGAAAATGTTGATGGATGCATCGATCTTTCTATTTCGGGGAGTGCAAAATCGCGTGCAACATTTTGTAAATTTGAGAACAGTTCGATTAAGTCTGATGATATTGGCTTCTGCGATAAATATTCGGAAACAATTGTTTTGTTTGAGAGAAATTAATATATCGTAATTTGAAAGCGTTCCAAATCTATTGTACAAAACTCCTTTATTTTTAGAAAGGTTTAGTAAGTTAGCGTTCTTTATCAATAAGTTTTGAAAGTGTTTCTTCTCGTTCTTTGCAATCAACATCTTCATTCCAAAAAGTCTTTAAAAAATCGTGATAAACTTTGGGTTTAGGGCATTCATTGTGCAGAGCATCACAAATGTCACATGCGGCTGTGCTTAGCTGCGGCCTGCGCCCCAAGGCAAATGTTTGTTTCCAAGAGAAGTACTCGTTGTATGCAGTGTCGTTTTTATCAAGATACGACAAGTATTCTGCCAAAGCTTTCACAGACGGGAAGTCTTGCACACTTATAAACGAGCCAGGTGGGACCACATCTGGTCCGTAATATTCTTTAGTGAGTACAACTGGCACAACTATTCAATCCGAGTGTTCGCCAGAATTTCTCGGTGATGTAATCAGCGCAAACAGTATTTTCGAACGCCAGATGAAATTTGTAAGACTTGAAAAGGTGATCACAATTGCTTGATTTTGAACACTGGTTGTTCTGTCCAAAAATACCAGAACATCCACCATAAATATCAACTTTGATGTATTGAAGAAGCTTCTTAACATACTTCTCTCGAATATTTCCGCAGTTCGAAACGGCCCACAGCACAAACTTAGTTTTGTCTGCCGCATAGTTAATTCTTTTTGGTGGGTTTTTGGGCAGAAGGCAAACGAACATAGCCGCCATAAGGAAAATGAAAATCCGATTCCCTTTTGAAAGTTATTGTCCAATTAAAAAAACCATACGGTATTACAACGCCATGTAGTGGGTGATTCTTAACACTTTCTTGGGTTAGAAATGCCATTCGTTGACTAGGACGACGGTACTTATGAATCTGTTGAAGTTCTTTAGTTCTAGTCATATCTGGAGCGTGAAAAATAACCAGATCACTTCTTCCTATATCGGATACGTTGAAGGAAATTTCACATTTCTTTTCTGGGCAATCAGATAGATAGAGTTCCGTCGTTTCGATAGTTGGCCAAGGTTTGCGCCCAAACACTGGAGTGTAGAATAAGATCATCTTTGTGTTGTCGTTATTGTAGCACGTTCTATTTGACAAACCAGTTGTTGGTGATTGTTTTGTGTCCGTCACGTTACGAAGCCATGCACGCGCAGGCTTAAAATGAAGAAAATATGTCTTATTCTGGAAACAATATGATGTAAAAGAGCAGAAAAAGAAGAAATATGCCTACCAATTGCAAGATGATTCTTCTCAGCCTGTTTCCATGCCTCGAACCGCCTGAAAGCGTATCTGAACTAAAGCATACATTGAGCAGGGACATTGTTTGGGCAAATGTTTTACCATACACTAAATACTCCTAAACCTCTGTATCACGAACGAATCCATGAGGGAGCTTCATCACATCAATGGCAGGCACAGAAATCGCGGACATTTGAGCCCGAGCAGCGGCATGCAGCGAAAATAGACCTGTCAATCAAAGAAAATAGATACTTGCACGCTATTGGCTAGGAAGGAACTCCCACTTACCGTAACATATTAACAATGGCGTCACGTACGAACACGTGGAAAAGATCGATCGGTTTCTTTGCAGATTTGCACTGCCAGACTACGGCAGAAACAACACGAACAATTGTAAAATTAAACTTTTGCCGAAAGGTAAAACCCCAATGAGACCCTTTCCATCGAATAGATGGCGCAATGCCGTTTGTTGTTCGTGCTTCAACGTGAAATCGAATCCTTATCTTTCAGGAGGGAGTGTTTCACGGTTCGGCGCATGTCTATATATATATATACTATACTTAGTCAAAGCAAAACGACGAATGATCAATACTCGCAAAAAAATTTCAACGGATTACGCCGAGAATGTTGACATTGAAAACCAGAATAAATTACCAGAATAAAGTGTTGGCCCGAATAATTTATTCTGGTATTCAAATGTCGACATTCTCGGTGTAATCCGTTGAATTGGTCATTCGTCGTTTTGCTTGGACTTATTATAGCATGTGGTTTACTGTAGTATCGAGAAAAACATGTGAGTGAGGTTTTTTTAAACGGATAAAGTTGATAAGCCGACACATGCGCCGAACCGTGAAACACTCCCTTTAAGTGTTGACAGCACTTCGTGGAAGCATACACGATTCAAACACGTCATCTGCCATGACAAACTGCACATGTTTACGCGATCGAGTTTCCTTTGAGTGACACATTTTAAATCACCAAAAGCGTCAAATTGTTCCCCTGGAGCACTCTCAGCCACAGGGAATTGAATCATTCAGTGAACGTAAAAGTTTTACGTTCACTCAGAGCACGTAAAAATAACTGAACAATTTGCATGTGGCGAAAATAGCCTAAGGAAAGAAAATGAGGGGGAATAAACTATACAACGGAGACCAGGCTAACATCCTGTGGGTAAGGGAATAATTACGAAATGAAAAAGAACAGACATGGTGAAACATACACATACAAGCACAGGAAGTGTAAGAAACAAATATATGGCTAAACAAAACAAACATGGTAGATACTCATGGAGCAGGGCAGGGTAGGGAGAAGTGAAAGGCGAATAACGAACGCCAAGGGAGAAAAATAGGCTGCCATCCCTTGGGGGTACATACAGGAGTGGAGAACTAATAATGAAAAATAACTAAAACGAATAGACAGGAAAGAGAAAAAACAAAAACAAACCACCCAAGGGATGGTAGCCTGAGCGCCAGTAATCCGGCTAGGGCATTAGACACCCTATCAGACTACCATGGGACAATGTAGGAAGGATGATGGAAAACACTAAACGAAATAGGCATGCAAAAATGAGGGGAAACAGACATAAACAGGGAGAGGCAAAAACCGCGGATACGTAATACACAGTATAGACTAAGAATACTAAATGTGAAATAATAATATATATATAACAAGAAGGTCACTAACAGCAAAAGCAGCAACACACAATAAATAACAACTAAAGAGAAAAATAGGCTGCCATCCCTTGGGGGTACATACAGGAGTGGAGAAATAATAATGAAACATATCAGAACAAATAAACAGGAAAAGAGAAAAAAAAAAAACAACAAAATAAACCACCCAAGGGATGGCCAATCAAGCCAATTAACTGCAGATATATGATACACGAGAATATACATGTTCGTCGCTAAATCTTGCGTTCAAAATTGTAAAATTCACTTTCTTATCGTCTGGCTCAGTTCTGTAATGAGAAATCTTTTAGCAGTCGTTCATGTATTTTATTTTAGAACTGCGCCGGCATACATGCCCCTGGGCCCAGAGGTTTTCTTTCTTGTCTCACTCAGTCGACAAATTATTTGTCGAAATTTGGAAATTGTAAGAGAAGAAGCGCATTCAGCTTTCGCGAGTATTTTCTGTTATATTTCTTATAATGAACTGGACTGAATCTCGAGGATCTATCTATTGACCGGTTTATTCGTCCGTAGTACGGGGCTACGGGCTAAGTAGAGTGAAACGTTTTCACACCATTCGAGGAACATTCCAAGTCGCTGCCTATAAATGATTTTTATAACGCGGTATCCGATTCCCGTGGACATAAAATACTGCCGATAATTATAAGAACATAAGAAATATGCTACAAACTGTAAAATTAGCGGTTCTTGTAGCCCGTCGAGCGACACTTAATTCTTTAAAACAACTACCTAGCTACAACGATGTTTGAGACGCACCGATGCCGCGCAATGTCGAAGTCGACTTGAGTTTGAACTTAAGTATCTGCATTACTTAAGTGTGAAGATCCAAGTAAGAAAATCTTACTTTACTTGAGAGTTTGTTCAGTTTACTTGAGATCAAGTGTAAACACTACCAATGTTCAGAAACAATTGTTTTGTTTGTGAGAAATTAATATACCGTAATTTGAAAGCGTTCCAAATCTATTGTACAAAACCCTTATTTTTAGTACAATGTAAGTTTTAGTAAGTTAGCGTTCTTTATCAATAAGTTTTGAAAGTGTTTCTTCTCGTTCTTTGCAATCAACATCTTCATTCCAAAAAGTCTTTAAAAAATCGTGATAAACTTTGGGTTTAGGGCATTCATTGTGCAGAGCATCACAAATGTCACATGCTATGTGCTTCTGCACGCTCCCCAAGGCAAATGTTTGTTTCCAAGAGAAGTACTCGTTGTATGCAGTGTCGTTTTTATCAAGATACGACAAGTATTCTGCCAAAGCTTTCACAGACTGGAAGTCTTGCACACTTATAAACGAGCCAGGTGGGACCACATCTGGTCCGGAATATTCTTTGGTGAGTACAACTGGCACACTATTCCATTCGAGTGTTCGCCAGAATTTCTCGGTGATGTAATCAGTGCAAACAGTATTTTCGAACGCCAGATAAAATTTGTAAGCCTTGAAAAGGTGGTCACAATTGCTTGATTTTGAACACTGGTTGTTCTGTCCAAAAAATACCAGAAACATCCACCATAAATATCAACTTTGATGTATTGAAGAAGCTTCTTAACATACTTCTCTCGAATATTTCCGCAGTTCGAAACGGCCCACAGCACAAACTTAGTTTTGTTTGCCGCCATAGTTAATTCTATTTGGTGGGTTTTGGGCAGAAGGCAAACGAACATAGCCGCCATAAGGAATATGAATATCCGATTCCCTTTTGAAAGTCATTGTCCAATTAAAAAAACCATACGGTATTACAACGCCATGTAGTGGGTAATTCTTAACACTTTCTTGGCTTAGAAATACCATTCGTTGACTAGGACGACGGTACTTATGAATCTGTTGAAGTTCTTTAGTTCTAGTCATATCTGGAGCGTGAAAAAAAACCAGATCACTTCTTCCTATATCGGATACGTTGAAGGAAATTTCACATTTTTTTTCTGGGCAATCAGATAAATAGAGTTCCCTCGTTTCGATATTTGGCCAAGGTCTGCGCCCAAACAAAGTAGTGTAGAATAAGATCATCTTTGTGTTGTCGTTATTGTAGCACGTTCTATTTGACAAACCAGTTGTTGGTGATTGTTTTTGTGTCCGTCACGTTACGAAGCCATGCAGGCGCAGGCTCAAAATGACGAAAATGTGTCTCATTCTGGAACAATATGATGTAAAAGAGCAGAAAAAGAAGAAATATGCCTGCCAATTGCAAGATGATTCTTCTCAGCCTGTTGACATACCTCGAAACCGCCTGAAAGCGTATCTGAACTAAAGCATACATTGAGCAGGGACATTGTTTGAGCAAATGTTTAACCATACACTAAATACTCCTAAACCTCTGTATCACGAACGAATCCATGAGGGAGCTTGATCGCTTCAATGGCAGGCACAGAAATCGCGGACATTCGTTCTCCCGATGCGGCATGCGGCGAAAATAGACCTGTCAATCAAAGAAAATAGATACTTGCACGCTATTGGCTACGAAAGAACTCCCACTTACCGTAACATATTAACAATGGCGTCACGAACACGCGGAAAAAAGATCGATCGGTTTCTTTGCAGATTTGCACTGCCAAACTACGGCAGAAACAACACGAACAATTGTAAAATTAAACTTTGCCGAAAGGTAAAACCCCAATGAGATCCTTTCCATCGAATAGATGGCGCAATGCCGTTTGTTGTTCGTGCTTCAACGTGAAATCGAATCCCTTATCTTTAAAGGGAGTGTTTCACGGTTCGGCGCATGTGCCGGCTTATCAACTCTATCCGTTTAAAAAATCCCACTCACATGTACTTCTCGATACTTCAGTAATCACATACTATACTTAGTCCAAGCAAAACGACGAATGATCAATACTCGCAAAAAATTTCAACGGATTACGCCGAGAATGTTGACATTGAAAACCAGAATAAATTACCAGAATAAAGTGTTGGCCCGAATAATTTATTCTGGTATTCAAATGTCGACATTCTCGGTGTAATCCGTTGAATTTGGTCATTCGTCGTTTTGCTTGGACTTATTATAGCATGTGGTTACTGTAGTATCGAGAAAAACATGTGAGTGAGGTTTTTTTAAACGGATAAAGTTGATAAGCCGACACATGCGCCGAACCGTGAAACACTCCCTTTAAGTGTTGACAGCACTTCGTGAAAGCATACACGATTCAAACACGTCATCTGCCATGACAAACTGCACATGTTTACGCTATCGAGTTTCCTTTCAGTGACATATTTTAAATCACCAAAAGTGTCAAATTGTTCCGCTGGAGCACTCTCAGCCACAGGGAATTGAATCATTCAGTGAACGTAAAAGTTTTACGTTCACTCAGAGCACGTAAAATAACTGAACAATTTGCATGTGGCGAAAATAGCCTAAGGAAAGAAAATGAGGGGGAATAAACTATACAACGGAGACCAGGCTAACATCCTGTGGGTAAGGGAATAATTACGAAATGAAAAAGAACAGACATGGTGAAACATACACATACAAGCACAGGAAGTGTAAGAAACAAATATATGGCTAAAACAAAACAAACATGGTAGATACTCATGGAGCAGGGCAGGGTAGGGAGAAGTGAAAGGCGAATAACGAACGCCAAGGGAGAAAAATAGGCTGCCATCCCTTGGGGGTACATACAGGAGTGGAGAAGTAATAATGAAAAATAACTAAAAACGAAATAGACAGGAAAAGAGAAAAAACAAAAACAAAACCACCAAGGGATGGTAGCCTGAGCGCCAGTAATCCGGCTAGGGCATTAGACACCTTTCAGACTACCATGGGACAATGTAGGAAGGATGATGGAAAACACTAAACGAAATAGGCATGCAAAAATGAGGGGAAACAGACATAAAACAGGGAGAGGCAAAACCGCAGATACGTAATGCACAGTATAGACTAAGAATACTAAATGTGAAATAATAATATATATATATAACAAGAAGGTCACTAACAGCAAAGCAGCAACACCAATAAATAACCACTAAAGAGAAAAATAGGCTGCCATCCCTTGGGTGTACATACAGGAGTGGAGAAAATAATAATGAAACATATCAGAACAAATAAACAGGAAAAGAGAAAAAACAAAAACAAAAATAAACCACCCAAGGGATGGCCAATCAAGCCAATTAACTGCATATTTATGATACACGAATATACATGTTCGTCGCTAAATCTTGCGTTCAAAATTGTAAAATTCACTTTCTTATCGTCTGGCTCAGTTCTGTAATGAGAAATCTTTTAGCAGTCGTTCATGTATTTTATTTTAGAACTGCGCCGGCATACATGCCCCTGGGCCCAGAGGTTTTCTTTCTTGTCTCACTCAGTCGACAAATTATTTGTCGAAATTTGGAAATTGTAAGAGAAGAAGCGCATTCAGCTTTCGCGAGTATTTTCTGTTATATTTCTTATAATGAACTGGACTGAATCTCGAGGATCTATCTATTGACCGGTTTATTCGTCCGTAGTACGGGGCTACGGGCTAAGTAGAGTGAAACGTTTTCACACCATTCTAGGAACTTCCAAGTCGCTGCCTATAAATGATTTTTATAACGCGGTATCCGATTCCCGTGGACATAAAATACTGCCGATAATTATAAGAACATAAGAAATATGCTACAAACTGTAAAATTAGCGGTTCTTGTAGCCCGTCGAGCGACACTTAATTCTTTAAAACAACTACCTAGCTACAACGATGTTTGAGACGCACCGATGCCGCGCAATGTCAAAGTCGACTTGAGTTTGAACTTAAGTATCTGCATTACTTAAGTGTGAAGATCCAAGTAAGAAAATCTTACTTTACTTGAGAGTTTGTTCAGTTTACTTGAGATCAAGTGTAAACACTACCAATGTTCAGAAACAATTGTTTTGTTTGTGAGAAATTAATATACCGTAATTTGAAAGCGTTCCAAATCTATTGTACAAAACCCCTTTATTTTTAGTACAATGTAAGTTTTAGTAAGTTAGCGTTCTTTATCAATAAGTTTTGAAAGTGTTTCTTCTCGTTCTTTGCAATCAACATCTTCATTCCAAAAAGTCTTTAAAAAATCGTGATAAACTTTGGGTTTAGGGCATTCATTGTGCAGAGCATCACAAATGTCACATGCTATGTGCTTCTGCACGCTCCCCAAGGCAAAATGTTTGTTTCCAAGAGAAGTACTCGTTGTATGCAGTGTCGTTTTTATCAAGATACGACAAGTATTCTGCCAAAGCTTTCACAGACTGGAAGGTCTTGCACACTTATAAACGAGCCAGGTGGGACCACATCTGGTCCGGAATATTCTTTGGTGAGTACAACTGGCACACTATTCCATTCGAGTGTTCGCCAGAATTTCTCGGTGATGTAATCAGTGCAAACAGTATTTTCGAACGCCAGATAAAATTTGTAAGCCTTGAAAAGGTGGTCACAATTGCTTGATTTTGAACACTGGTTGTTCTGTCCAAAAATACCAGAACATCCACCATAAATATCAACTTTGATGTATTGAGAAGCTTCTTAACATACTTCTCTCGAATATTTCCGCAGTTCGAAACGGCCCACAGCACAAACTTATTTTTGTTTGCCGCATAGTTAATTCTATTTGGTGGGTTTTGGGCAGAAGGCAAACGAACATAGCCGCCATTAAGGAATATGAATATCCGATTCCCTTTTGAAAGTCATTGTCCAATTAAAAAACCATACGGTATTACAACGCCATGTAGTGGGTTAATTCTTAACACTTTCTTGGCTTAGAAATACCATTCGTTGACTAGGACGACGGTACTTATGAATCTGTTGAAGTTCGTTAGTTCTAGTCATATCTGGAGCGTGAAAAAAAAACCAGATCACTTCTTCCTATATCGGATACGTTGAAGGAAATTTCACATTTCTTTTCGGGGCAATCAGATAAATAGAGTTCCCTCGTTTCGATATTTGCCAAGGTCTGCGCCCAAACAAAGTAGTGTAGAATAAGATCATCTTTGTGTTGTCGTTATTGTAGCACGTTCTATTTGACAAACCAAGTTGTTGGTGATTGTTTTGTGTCCGTCACGTTACGAAGCCATGCAGGCGCAGGCTCAAAATGACGAAAATGTGTCTCATTCTGGAACAATATGATGTAAAAGAGCAGAAAAAGAAGAAATATGCCTGCCAATTGCAAGATGATTCTTCTCAGCCTGTTGACATACCTCGAACCGCCTGAAAGCGTATCTGAACTAAAGCATACATTGAGCAGGGACATTGTTTGAGCAAATGTTTAACCATACACTAAATACTCCTAAACCTCTGTATCACGAACGAATCCATGAGGGAGCTTGATCGCTTCAATGGCAGGCACAGAAATCGCGGACATTCGTTCTCCCGATGCGGCATGCGCGAAAATAGACCTGTCAATCAAAGAAAATAGATACTTGCACGCTATTGGCTACGAAAGAACTCCCACTTACCGTAACATATTAACAATGGCGTCACGAACACGCGGAAAAAGATCGATCGGTTTCTTGCAGATTTGCACTGCCAAACTACGGCAGAAACAACACGAAACAATTGTAAAATTAAACTTTGCCGAAAGGTAAAACCCCAATGAGATCCTTTCCATCGAATAGATGGCGCAATGCCGTTTGTTGTTCGTGCTTCAACGTGAAATCGAATCCCTTATCTTTAAAGGGGAGTGTTTTCACGGTTCGGGCCATGTGCCGGCTTATCAACTCTATCCGTTTAAAAAATCCCACTCACATGTACTTCTCGATACTTCAGTAACCACATACTATACTTAGTCCAAGCAAAACGACGAATGATCAATACTCGCAAAAATTTCAACGGATTACGCCGAGAATGTTGACATTGAAAACCAGAATAAATTACCAGAATAAAGTGTTGGCCCGAATAATTTATTCTGGTATTCAAATGTCGAACATTCTCGGTGTAATCCGTTGAATTTGGTCATTCGTCGTTTTGCTTGGACTTATTATAGCATGTGGTTACTGTAGTATCGAGAAAAACATGTGAGTGAGGTTTTTTAAACGGATAAAGTTGATAAGCCGACACATGCGCCGAACCGTGAAAACACTCCCTTTAAGTGTTGACAGCACTTCGTGAAAGCATACACGATTCAAACACGTCATCTGCCATGACAAACTGCACATGTTTACGCTATCGAGTTTCCTTTCAGTGACATATTTTAAATCACCAAAAGTGTCAAATTGTTCCGCTGGAGCACTCTCAGCCACAGGGAATTGAATCATTCAGTGAACGTAAAAGTTTTACGTTCACTCAGAGCACGTAAAATAACTGAACAATTTGCATGTGGCGAAAATAGCCTAAGGAAAGAAAATGAGGGGGAATAAACTATACAACGGAGACCAGGCTAACATCCTGTGGGTAAGGGAATAATTACGAAATGAAAAAGAAACAGACATGGTGAAACATACACATACAAGCACAGGAAGTGTAAGAAACAAAATATATGGCTAAACAAAACAAACATGGTAGATACTCATGGAGCAGGGCAGGGTAGGGAGAAGTGAAAGGCGAATAACGAACGCCAAGGGAGAAAAAATAGGCTGCCATCCCTTGGGGGGGTACATACAGGAGTGGAGAAGTAATAATGAAAAATAACTAAAAACGAATAGACAGGGAAAGAGAAAAAAACAAAAACAAACCACCCAAGGGATGGTAGCCTGAGCGCCAGTAATCCGGCTAGGGCATTAGGACACCCTTTCAGACTACCATGGGACAATGTAGGAAGGATGATGGAAAACACTAAACGAAATAGGCATGCAAAAATGAGGGGAAAACAGACATAAACAGGGAGAGGCAAAACCGCAGATACGTAATGCCACAGTATAGACTAAGAATACTAAATGTGAAATAAATAATATATATATATATAACAAGAAGGTCACTAACAGCAAAGCAGCAACACCAATAAATAAACCACTAAAGAGAAAAATAGGCTGCCATCCCTTGGGTGTACATACAGGAGTGGAGAAATAATAATGAAAACATATCAGAACAAATAAACAGGAAAAGAGAAAAAACAAAAAACAAAAATAAACCACCCAAGGGATGGCCAATCAAGCCAATTAACTGCATATTTATGATACACGAATATACATGTTCGTCGCTAAATCTTGCGTTCAAAATTGTAAAATTCACTTCTTATCGTCTGGCTCAGTTCTGTAATGAGAAATCTTTTAGCAGTCGTTCATGTATTTTATTTTAGAACTGCGCCGGCATACATGCCCTGGGCCCAGAGGTTTTCTTTCTTGTCTCACTCAGTCGACAAATTATTTGTCGAAATTTGGAAATTGTAAGAGAAGAAGCGCCATTCAGCTTTCGCGAGTATTTTCTGTTATATTTCTTATAATGAACTGGACTGAATCTCGAGGATCTATCTATTGACCGGTTTATTCGTCCGTAGTACGGGGCTACGGGCTAAGTAGAGTGAAACGTTTTCACACCATTCTAGGAACTTCCAAGTCGCTGCCTATAAATGATTTTTATATAACGCGGTATCCGATTCCCGTGGACATAAAATACTGCCGATAATTATAAGAACATAAGAAATATGCTACAAACTGTAAAATTAGCGGTTCTTGTAGCCCGTCGGTAGTTGTTTTAAAGAATTAAGTGTCGCTCAGCTACAACGATGTTGAGACGCACCGATGCCGCGCAATGTCGAAGTCGACTTGAGTTTCAACTTAAGTATCTGCATTACTTAAGTGTGAAGAGCTAAGTAAGTTTTAGTAAGTTAGCGTTCTTTATCAATAAGTTTTGAAAGTGTTTCTTCTCGTTCTTTGCAATCAACATCTTCATTCCAAAAAAGTCTTTAAAAAATCGTGATAAACTTTGGGTTTAGGGCATTCATTGTGCAGAGCATCACAAATGTCACATGATATGTTTAGCTTCTGCACGCTCCCCAAGGCAAATGTTTGTTTCCAAGAGAAGTACTCGTTGTATGCCAGTGTCGTTTTTATCAAGATACGACAAGTATTCTGCCAAAGCCTTTCACAGACTGGAAGTCTTGCACACTTATAAACGAGCCAGGTGGGACCACATTGCTGTCCGGAAGATTCTTTGGTGAGTACAACTGGCACACTATTCCATTCGAGTGTTCGCCAGAATTTGTCGGTGATGTAATCAGTGCAAACAGTATTTTCGAACGCCAGATAAAATTTGTAAGACTTGAAAAGGTGGTCACAATTGCTTGATTTTGAACACTGGTTGTTCTGTCCAAAAATACCAGAACATCCACCATAAATATCAACTTTGATGTATTGAAGAAGATTCTTAACATACTTCTCTCGAATATTTCCGCAGTTCGAAAACGGCCCACAGCACAAACTTAGTTTTGTTGCCGCATAGTTAATTATTTTTGGTGGATTTGGCAGAAGGCAAACGAACATAGCCGCCATAAGGAATATGAAAATCCGAATCCCTTTTGAAAGTCATTGTCCAATTAAAAAAAACCATACGGTATTACAACGCCATGTAGTGGGTAATTCTTAACACTTTCTTGGCTTAGAAATACCATTCGTTGACTAGGACGACGGTACTTATGAATCTGTTGAAGTTCTTTAGTTCTAGTCATATCTGGAGCGTGAAAAAAAACCAGATCACTTCTTCCTATATCGGATACATTGAAGGAAATTTCACATTTCTTTTCTGGGCAATCAGATAAATAGCGTTCCCTCGTTTCGATATTTGGCCAAGGTTTTGCGCCCAACAAAATAGTGTAGAATAAGATCATCTTTGTGTTGTCGTTATTGTAGCACGTTCTATTTGACAAACCAGTTGTTGGTGATTGTTTTGTGTCCGTCACGTTACGAAGCCATGCAGGCGCAGGCTCAAAATGACGAAAATGTGTCTCATTCTGGAACAATATGATGTAAAAGAGCAGAAAAAGAAGAAATATGCCTACCAAGATGATTCTTCTCAGCCTGTTTACATACCTCGAACCGCCTGAAAGCGTATCTGAACTAAAGCATACATTGAGCAGGGACATTGTTTGAGCAAAATGTTTAACCATACACTAAATACTCCTAAACCTCTGTATCACGAACGAATCCATGAGGGAGCTTGATCGCTTCAATGGCAGGCACAGAAATCGCGGACATTCGTTCTCCCGATGCGGCATGCGGCGAAAATAGACCTGTCAATCAAAGAAAATAGATACTTGCACGCTATTGGCTACGAAGGAACTCCCACTTAACCGTAACATATTAACAATGGCGTCACGAACACGCGGAAAAAAGATCGATCGGTTTCTTTGCAGATTTGCACTGCCAGACTACGGCAGAAACAACACGAACAATTGTAAAATTAAACTTTTGCCGAAAGGTAAAACCCCAATGAGATCCTTTCCATCGAATAGATGGCGCAATGCCGTTTGTTGTTCGTGCTTCAACGTGAAATCGAATCCCTTATCTTTAAAGGGAGTGTTTCACGGTTCGGCGCATGTGCCGGCTTATCAACTCTATCCGTTTAAAAAATCCCACTCACATGTACTTCTCGATACTTCAGTAATCACATACTATACTTAGTCCAAGCAAAACGACGAATGATCAATACTCGCAAAAAAATTTCAACGGATTACGCCGAGAATGTTGACATTGAAAACCAGAATAAATTACCAGAATAAAGTGTTGGCCCGAATAATTTATTCTGGTATTCAAATGTCGACATTCTCGGTGTAATCCGTTGAATTTGGTCATCCGTCGTTTTGCTTGGACTTATTATAGCATGTGGTTACTGTAGTATCGAGAAAAACATGTGAGTGAGGTTTTTTAAACGGATAAAGTTGATAAGCCGACACATGCGCCGAACCGTGAAACACTCCCTTTAAGTGTTGACAGCACTTCGTGAAAGCATACACGATTCAAACACGTCATCTACCATGACAAACTGCACATGTTTACGCGATCGAGTTTCCTTTGAGTGACATATTTTAAATCACCAAAAGCGTCAAATTGTTCCCCTGGAGCACTCTCAGCCACAGGGAATTGAATCATTCAGTGAACGTAAAAGTTTTACGTTCACTCAGAGCACGTAAAATAACTGAACAATTTGCATGTGGCGAAAATAGCCTAAGGAAAGAAAATGAGGGGGAATAAACTATACAACGGAGACCAGGCTAACATCCTGTGGGTAAGGGAATAATTACGAAATGAAAAAGAACAGACATGGTGAAACATACACATACAAGCACAGGAAGTGTAAGAAACAAATATATGGCTAAACAAAACAAACATGGTAGATACTCATGGAGCAGGGCAGGGTAGGGAGAAGTGAAAGGCGAATAACGAACGCCAAGGGAGAAAAATAGGCTGCCATCCCTTGGGGGTACATACAGGAGTGGAGAAGTAATAATGAAAAATAACTAAAACGAATAGACAGGAAAAGAGAAAAAACAAAAAACAAACCACCCAAGGGATGGTAGCCTGAGCGCCAGTAATCCGGCTAGGGCATTAGACACCCTTTCAGACTACCATGGGACAATGTAGGAAGGATGATGGAAAACACTAAACGAAATAGGCATGCAAAAATGAGGGGAAACAGACATAAACAGGGAGAGGCAAAACCGCGGATACGTAATGCACAGTATAGACTAAGAATACTAAATGTGAAATAATAATATATATATAACAAGAAGGTCACTAACAGCAAAGCAGCAAACACCAATAAATAACAACTAAAGAGAAAAATAGGCTGCCATCCCTTGGGGGTACATACAGGAGTGGAGAAATAATAATGAAACATATCAGAACAAATAAACAGGAAAAGAGAAAAAACAAAAACAAAAATAAACCACCCAAGGGATGGCCAATCAAGCCAATTAACTGCAGATATATGATACACGAGAATATACATGTTCGTCGCTAAATCTTGCGTTCAAAATTGTAAAATTCACTTTCTTATCGTCTGGCTCAGTTCTGTAATGAGAAATCTTTTAGCAGTCGTTCATGTATTTTATTTTAGAAACTGCGCCGGCATACATGCCCCTGGGCCCAGAGGTTTTCTTTCTTGTCTCACTCCGTAGACAAATTATTTGTCGAAATTTGGAAATTGTAAGAGAAGAAGCGCATTCAGCTTTCGCGAGTATTTTCTGTTATATTTCTTATAATGAACTGGACTGAATCTCGAGGATCTATCTATTGACCGGTTTATTCGTCCGTAGTACGGGGCTACGGGCTAAGTAGAGTGAAACGTTTTCACACCATTCTAGGAACATTCCAAGTCGCTGCCTATAAATGATTTTTATAACGCGGTATCCGATTCCCGTGGACATAAAATACTGCCGATAATTATAAGAACATAAGAAATATGCTACAAACTGTAAAATTAGCGGTTCTTGTAGCCCGTCGAGCGACACTTAATTCTTTAAAACAACTACCTAGCTACGACGATGTTTGAGACGCACCGATGCCGCGCAATGTCGAAGTCGACTTGAGTTTGAACTTAAGTATCTGCATTACTTAAGTGTGAAGATCCAAGTAAGAAAATCTTACTTTACTTGAGAGTTTGTTCAGTTTACTTGAGATCAAGTGTAAACACTACCAATATTCAGAAACAATTGTTTTGTTTGTGAGAAATTAATATACCGTAATTTGAAAGCGTTCCAAATCTATTGTACAAAACCCCTTTATTTTTAGTACAATGTAAGTTTTAGTAAGTTAGCGTTCTTTATCAATAAGTTTTGAAAGTGTTTCTTCTCGTTCTTTGCAATCAACATCTTCATTCCAAAAAGTCTTTAAAAAATCGTGATAAACTTTGGGTTTAGGGCATTCATTGTGCAGAGCATCACAAATGTCACATGCTATGTGCTTCTGCACGCTCCCCAAGGCAAATGTTTGTTTCCAAGAGAAGTACTCGTTGTATGCAGTGTCGTTTTTATCAAGATACGACAAGTATTCTGCCAAAGCTTTCACAGACTGGAAGTCTTGCACACTTATAAACGAGCCAGGTGGGACCACATCTGGTCCGGAATATTCTTTGGTGAGTACAACTGGCACACTATTCCATTCGAGTGTTCGCCAGAATTTCTCGGTGATGTAATCAGTGCAAACAGTATTTTCGAACGCCAGATAAAATTTGTAAGCCTTGAAAAGGTGGTCACAATTGCTTGATTTTGAACACTGGTTGTTTTGTCCAAAAACTACCAGAACATCCACCATAAATATCAACTTTGATGTATTGAAGAAGCTTCTTAACATACTTCTCTCGAATATTTCCGCAGTTCGAAACGGCCCACAGCACAAACTTAGTTTTGTTTGCCGCATAGTTAATTCTATTTGGTGGGTTTTGGGCAGAAGGCAAACGAACATAGTCGCCATAAGGAATATGAATATCCGATTCCCTTTGAAAGTCATTGTCCAATTAAAAAAACCATACGGTATTACAACGCCATGTAGTGGGTAATTCTTAACACTCTCTTGGCTTAGAAATACCATTCGTTGACTAGGACGACGGTACTTATGAATCTGTTGAAGTTCTTTAGTTCTAGTCATATCTGGAGCGTGAAAAAAAGCCAGATCACTTCTTCCTATATCGGATACGTTGAAGGAAATTTCACATTTCTTTTCTGGGCAATCAGATAAATAGAGTTCCCTCGTTTCGATATTTGGCCAAGGTCTGCTCCCAAACAAAGTAGTGTAGAATAAGATCATCTTTGTGCTGTCGTTATTGTAGCACGTTCTATTTGACAAACCAGTTGTTGGTGATTGTTTTGTGTCCGTCACGTTACGAAGCCATGCAGGCGCAGGCTCAAAATGACGAAAATGTGTCTCATTCTGGAACAATATGATGTAAAAGAGCAGAAACAGGAGAAATATGCCTACCAATTGCAAGATGATTCTTCTCAGCCTGTTTACATGCCTCGAACCACCTGAAAGCGTATCTGAACCTAAAGCATACATTGAGCAGGGACATTGTTTGGGCAAATGTTTTAACCATACACTAAATACTCCTAAACCTCGGTATCACGAACGAATCCATGAGCCTACGTGGCAGGCCCAGAAATCGCGGAAATTTGAGCCCGCGCAGCGGCATGCAGCGAAAATAGACCTGTCAATCAAAGAAAATAGATACTTGCACGCTATTGGCTAGGAGGGAACTCCCACTTACCGTAACATATTAACAATGGCGTCACGAACACGCGGAAAAAGATCGATCGGTTTCTTTGCAGATTTGCACTGCCAGTCTACGGCAGATTTCTGTTTACAGTCAAAATAATAAAAGCGTGAACGTGGGAGAAATCAGTACTTAGTCGAAGCAAAACGACGAATGATCAAAACTCGCAAAAAATTTCAACGGATTACGCCGAGAATGTTGACATTGAAAACCAGAATAAATTACCAGAATAAAGTGTTGGCCCGAATAATTTATTCTGATAATTTATTCTGGTATTCAAATGTCGACATTCTCGGTGTAATCCGTTGAATTTGGTCATTCGTCGTTTTTGCTTGGACTTATTATAGCATGTGGTTACTGTAGTATCGAGAAGAACATGTGAGTGAGGTTTTTTAAACGGATAAAGTTGATAAGCCGACACATGCGCCGAACCGTGAAACACTCCCTTTAAGTGTTGACAGCACTTCGTGAAAGCATACACGATTCAAACACGTCATCTGCCATGACAAACTGCACATGTTTACGCGATCGAGTTTCCTTTGAGTGACATATTTTAAATCACCCAAAGCGTCAAATTGTTCCCCTGGAGCACTCTCAGCCACAGGGAATTTTACGTTCACTCAGAGCACGTAAAATAACAATTTGCATGTGGCGAAAATAGTTTACTATTTTACTATTTTTTTACGTTGAAATTTTTTGCGAGTATTGATCATTCGTCGTTTTGCTTGGACTAAGTATAGTATGTGATTACTGAAGTATCGAGAAGTACACGTGAGTGGGATTTTTTAAAACGGATAGAGTTGATAAGCCGGCACATGCGCCGAACCGTGAAACACTCCCTTTAAAGATAAGGGATTCGATTTCACGTTGAAGCACGAACAACAAACGGCATTGCGCCATCTATTCGATGGAAAGGATCTCATTGGGGTTTTACCTTTCGGCAAAAGTTTAATTTTACAATTGTTCGTGTTGTTTCTGCCGTAGTCTGGCAGTGCAAATCTGCAAAGAAACCGATTGATCTTTTCCGCCTGTTCGTACGTGACGCCATTGTTAATATGTTACGGGTAAGTGGGAGTTCCTTCCTAGCCAATAGCGTGCAAGTATCTATTTTCTTTGATTGACAGGTCTATTTTCGCTGCATGCCGCTGCGCGGGCTCAAATGTCCGCGATTTCTGTGCCTGCCATTGAAGCGATGAAGCTCCCTCATGGATTCGTTCGTGATACAGAGGTTTAGGAGTATTTAGTGTATGGTAAAAACATTTGCCCAAACAATGTCCCTGCTCAATGTATGCTTCAGTTCAGATACGCTTTCAGGCAGTTCGAGGAATACTTATGTGTGCAGTGTAAACAGGCTGAGAAGAATCATCTTGCAATTGGTAGGCATATTTCTCCTGTTTCTGCTCTTTTACATCATATTGTTCCAGAATGAGACATATTTTCTTCATTTTAGCCTGCGCCTGCATGGCTTCGTAACGTGACGGACACAAAACAATCACCAACAACTGGTTTGTCAAATAGAACGTGCTACAATAACGACAGCACAAAGATGATCTTATTCTACACTCCAGTGTTTGGGCGCAAAACCTTGGCCAACTATCGAAACGACGGAACTCTATCTGTCTGATTGCCCAGAAAAGAAATGTGAAATTTCCTTCAACGTATCCGATATAGGAAGAAGTGATCTGGTTATTTTTCACGCTCCAGATATGACTAAAGAACTTCAACAGATTCATAAGTACCGTCGTCCTAGTCAACGAATGGCATTTCTATCCCAAGAAAGTATTAAGAATTACCCACTACATGGCGTTGTGATACCGTATGGTTTTTTTAATTGGACAATAACTTTCAAAGGGAATCGGATTTTCATTTTCCTTATGGCGGCTATGTTCGTTTGCCTTCTGCCCAAAATCCACCAAATAGAATTAACTATGCGGCAAACAAAACTAAGTTTGTGCTGTGGGCCGTTTCGAACTGCGGAAATATTCGAGAGAAGTATGTTTAAGAAGCTTCTTCAATACATCAAAGTTGATATTTATGGTGGATGTTCTGGTATTTTTGGACAGAACAACCAGTGTTCAAAATCAAGCAATTGTGACCACCTTTTCAAGTCTTACAAATTTCATCTGGCGTTCGAAAATACTGTTTGCACTGATTACATCACCGAGAAATTCTGGCGAACACTCGGATGGAATAGTGTGCCAGTTGTACTCACCAAAGAATATTACGAACCAGATGTGGTCCCACCTGGCTCGTTTATAAGTGTGCAAGACTTCCCGTCTGTGAAAGCTTTGGCAGAATACTTGTCGTATCTTGATAAAAACGACACTGCATACAACGAGTACTTCTCTTGGAAACAAACATTTGCCTTGGGGCGCGTCCCGCAGCTAAGCACAGCCGCATGTGACATTTGTGATGCTCTGCACAATGAATGCCCTAAACCCAAAGTTTATCACGATTTTTTAAAGACTTTTTGGAATGAAGATGTTGATTGCAAAGAACGAGAAGAAACACTTTCAAAAACTTATTGATAAAGAACGCTAACTTACTAAAACTTACTAAAAATAAAGGGGTTTTGTACAATAGATTTGGAACGCTTTCAAATTACGGTATACTGTATTAATTTCTCACAAACAAAACAATTGTTTCTGAATATTGGTAGTGTTTACACTTGATCTCAAGTAAACTGAACAAACTCTCAAGTAAAGTAAGATTTTCTTACTTAGCTCTTCACACTTAAGTAATGCAGATACTTAAGTTGGAAACTCAAGTCGACTTCGACATTTACGCGGCATCGGTGCGTCTCAAACATCGTTGTAGCTAGGTAGTTGTTTTAAAAGAATTAAGTGTCGCTCGACGGGCTACAAGAACCGCTAATTTTACAGTTTGTAGCATATTTCTTATGTTCTTATAATTATCGGCAGTATTTTATGTCCACGGGAATCGGATACCGCGTTATAAAAATCATTTATAGGCAGCGACTTGGAATGTTCCTCGAATGGTGTGAAAACGTTTCACTCTACTTAGCCCGTAGCCCCGTACTACGGACGAATAAACCGGTCAATAGATAGATCCTCGAGATTCAGTCCAGTTCATTATAAGAAATATAACAGAAAATACTCGCGAAAGCTGAATGCGCTTCTTCTCTTTACAATTTCCAGTCGACTGAGTGAGACAAGAAAGAAAACCTCTGGGCCCAGGGTACATGTATGCCGGCGCAGTTCTAAAATAAAATACATAGCAACGACTGCTAAAAGATTTCTCATTACAGAACTGAGACAGACGATAAGAAAGTGAATTTTACAATTTTGAACGCAAGATTTAGCGACGAACATGTATATTCGTGTATCATAAATATGCAGTTAATTGGCTTGATTGGCCATCCCTTGGGTGGTTTATTTTTTGTTTTTGTTTTTTTCTCTTTTCCTGTTTATTTGTTTCTGATATGTTTCATTATTATTTCTCCACTCCTGTATGTACCCCCAAGGGATGGCAGCCTATTTTTCTCTTCTCCCTACCCTGCCCTGCTCCATCAGTATCTACCATGTTTGTTTTGTTTCGCCATATATTTGTTTCTTACACTTCCTGTGCTTGTATGTGTATGTTTCACCATGTCTGTTCTTTTTCATTTCGTAATTATTCCCTTACCCACAGGATGTTAGCCTGGTCTCCGTTGTATAGTTTATTCCCCCTCATTTTCTTTCCTTAGGCTATTATCTTATTGCAACCCTTACCCAGCGTTTTTAGTTTTGGAATAATTTAGAATTGGACTGTTTGGTTTCATCTTTGATTGAGTTTGAGTCTTGGTATCTTGGTATCTTGGGACATTTGGTTTGTCTTGAGTTATGGTGCTTGTTTAGATGGTTGTTAGATGTTAGGACATTTCATGTTACCTTCTGCGGTCACCATTTTCTCCAAATCTTATACGAGCGTGAAAGGGACTGTTGTGAATAGTAAACTATTCACAACAGTCCCTTTCACGCTCGTAGAAGGTAACATGAAATGTCCTAACATCTAACAACCATCTAAACAAGCACCATAACTCAAGACAAACCAAATGTCCCAAGATACCAAGATACCAAGACTCAAACTCAATCAAAGATGAAACCAAACAGTCCAATTCTAAATTATTCCAAAACTAAAACGCTGGGTAAGGGTTGCAATAAGATAATAGCCTAAGGAAAGAAAATGAGGGGGAATAAACTATACAACGGAGACCAGGCTAACATCCTGTGGGTAAGGGAATAATTACGAAATGAAAAAGAACAGACATGGTGAAACATACACATACAAGCACAGGAAGTGTAAGAAACAAATATATGGCTAAACAAAACAAATATGGTAGATACTGATGGAGCAGGGCAGGGTAGGGAGAAGTGAAAGGCGAATAACGAACGCGAAGGGAGAAAAATAGGCTGCCATCCCTTGGGGGTACATACAGGAGTGGAGAAGTAATAATGAAAAATAACAAAAACGAATAGACAGGAAAAGAGAAAAAAACAAAAACAAAACAAACCACCCAAGGGATGGTAGCCTGAGCGCCAGTAATCCGGCTAGGGCATAAGACACCCTTCAGACTACCATGGGACAATGTAGGAAGGATGATGGAAAACACTAAACGAAATAGGCATGCAAAAATGAGGGGAAACAGACATAAACAGGAAGAGGCGAAACCGCGGATACGTAATGCACATATAGTATAGACTAAGAATACTAAATGTGAAATAATAATATATATATATAACAAGAAGGTCACTAACAGCAAAGCAGCAACACCAATAAATAACAACTAAAGAGAAAAATAGGCTGCCATCCCTTGGGGGTACATACAGGAGTGGAGAAATAATAATGAAACATAACAGAACAAATAAACAGGAAAAGAGAAAAAACAAAAACAAAAATAAACCACGCAAGGGATGGCCAATCAAGCCAATTAACTGCATATTTATGATACACGAATATACATGTTCGTCGCTAAATCTTGCGTTCAAAATTGTAAAATTCACTTTCTTATCGTCTGTCTCAGTTCTGTAATGAGAAATCTTTTAGCAGTCGTTGCTATGTATTATATTTTATTTTAGAACTGCGCCGGCATAAATGTACCCTGGGCCCAGAGGTTTTCTTTCTTGTCTCACTCAGTCGACAAATTATTTGTCGAAATTTGGAAATTGTAAGAGAAGAAGCGCATTCAGCTTTCGCGAGTATTTTCTGTTATATTTCTTATAATGAACTGGACTGAATCTCGAGGATCTATCTATTGACCGGTTTATTCGTCCGTAGTACGGGGCTACGGGCTAAGTAGAGTGAAACGTTTTCACACCATTCGAGGAACATTCCAAGTCGCTGCCTATAAATGATTTTTATAACGCGGTATCCGATTCCCGTGGACATAAAATACTGCCGATAATTATAAGAACATAAGAAATATGCTACAAACTATAAAATTAGCGGTTCTTGTAGCCCGTCGAGCGACATTTAATTCTTTAAAACAACTACCTAGCTACGACGATGTTTGAGACGCACCGATGCCGCGCAATGTCGAAGTCGACTTGAGTTTCAACTTAAGTATCTGCATTACTTATGTGTGAAGAGCTAAGTAAGAAAATCTTACTTTACTTGAGAGTTTGTTAAGTTTACTTGAGATCAAGTGTAAACACTACCAATATTCAGAAACAATTGTTTTGTTTGTGAGAAATTACTATACCGTAATTTGAAAGCGTTCCAAATCTATTGTACAAAACCCCTTTATTTTTTGTAAGGTTTAGTAAGTTAGCGTTCTTTATCAATAAGTTTTGAAAGTGTTTCTTCTCGTTCTTTGCAATCAACATCTTCATTCCAAAAAGTCTTTAAAAAATCGTGATAAACTTTGGGTTTAGGGCATTCATTGTGCAGAGCATCACAAATGTCACATGCGGCTGTGCTTAGCTTCTGCCCGCGCCCAAGGCAAATGTTTGTTTCCAAGAGAAGTAATCGTTGTATGCAGTGTCGTTTTTATCAAGATACGACAAGTATTCTGCCAAAGCTTTCACAGACGGGAAGTCTTGCACACTTATAAACGAGCCAGGTGGGACCACATCTGGTTCGTAATATTCTTTGGTGAGTACAACTGGCACACTATTCCATCCGAGTGTTTCGCCAGAATTTCTCGGTGATGTAATCAGTGCAAACAGTATTTTCGAACGCCAGATAAAATTTGTAAGACTTGAAAAGGTGGTCACAATTGCTTGAACGCGAACACTGGTTGTTCTGTCCAAAAATACCAGAACATCCACCATAAATATCAACTTTGATGTATTGAAGAAGCTTCTTAACATACTTGTCTCGAATATTTCCGCAGTTCGAAACGGCCAACAGCACAAACTTAGTTTTGTTTGCCGCATAGTTAATTCTTTTTGGTGGGTTTTGGGCAGAAGGCAAACGAACATAGCCGCCATAAGGAAAATGAAAATCCGATTCCCTTTTGAAAGTTATTGTCCAATTAAAAAAACCATACGGTATTACAACGCCATGTAGTGGGTGATTCTTAACACTTTCTTGGGTTAAAATGCCATTCGTTGACTAGAACGACGGTACTTATGAATCTGTTGAAGTTCTTTAGTTCTAGTCATATCTGGAGCGTGAAAAATAACCAGATCACTTCTTCCTATATCGGATACGTTGAAGGAAATTTCACATTTCTTTTCTGGGCAATCAGATAGCCGAGAGAGTTCCGTCGTTTCGATATATGGCCAAGGTTTCTGCCCAAACCAAGGAGTGTAGAATAAGATTATCTTTGTGTTGTCGTTATTGTAGCACGTTCTATTTGACAAACCAGTTGTTGGTGATTGTTTTGTGTCCGTCACGTTACGAAGTTTATAATGAAGAAAATATGTCTCATTCTGGAACAATATGATGTAAAAGAGCAGAAAAAGAAGAAATATGCCTACCAATTGCAAGATGATTCTTCTCAGCCTGTTTACACTGCACACATAAGTATTCCTCGAACCGCCTGAAAGCGTATCTGAACTGAAGCATACATTGAGCAGGGACATTGTTTGAGCAAATGTTTTACCATACACTAAATACTCCTAAACCTCTGTATCACGAACGAATCCATGAGGGAGCTTCATCGCTTCAATGGCAGGCACAGAAATCGCGGACATTTGAGCCCGCGCAGCGGCATGCGGCGAAAATAGACCTGTCAATCAAAGAAAATAGATACTTGCACGCTATTGGCTAGGAGGGAACTCCCACTTACCGTAACATATTAACAATGGCGTCACGAACACGTGGAAAAAGATCGATCGGTTTCTTTGCAGATTTCAACTGCCAGACTACGGCAGATTTCTGTTTACAGTCAAAATAATAAAGAATGAACGCCAAAAATGATGTCATTGAATGGGTTTTCCATCAGCCACGGAACAATTTTGGTTTTTGTTTCGTTACATCCTCTGTCTTATCTTACAGGAATTTTCTAAACAAATAATTGCTATTCCTTCCTATTTGAGAGGCACATGCACTACCCGAGAGAAGAATTTGGTTTGAGCGATTTTAGGGAAATAATTTTTACAAGCCGTCGCAACGGTTCAACGGCTTATTTCGAGTGACACTTTTTTCAAAATTTGTATAACGGTCCACGAATCGGCAGTTGCTACAAATTTTTATTGGACCGCATCTAGCAAATGTAAACACGGATCTTTTGGGAAAACTGTTGATTTATTTTACAGAAAATATTTTTAACTAAGCCGATGCTACCAGACTGCGGCGCCAAATGTCAGTATTTTGTGATGACTAACTTGTTACAAATAATTTTTACATTTTATCTTTCATGGCGTTTTATTGAGATTTTTTAGCAGAAAAGCTATTCTTGATAATTTAAGAGCGTCTGACTGAGAAAACCAGGCAGAGGCCACGGATAGGGGTCGGCCGATTCCTTCCATATTTTGCCAGTTTAGAACATTCGATCAGTGATGTTGAAAGGCGGTATGCTTAGTTTTTAAAAGCTTTTAGTTTCCGAGATCTGACCACCCCAAAAAACCCGGCTTTTTGGGACAGAAAATCCCTCGATTTTGACGACCTTGACATAAGCAACGGGTAATAACTGGAACTATAAACTCTTATTCTAAAACATCAGAACCTTGATCTAAAACATTCTCAGTTCAAGATACGAAAATTAAATTTGCATGTACACAAAGTAAATATTTGCATATTCTTGTCAACCCCATTTTCAAAACTAGTTTTCTCCGTAAGGCGGCGGTTATTTGGCAAGCAAAAAAGTTCTAGAGACTCATCACCATCCCATCTTTCTATATCACAAAACAAAACTTTGGGACCTATAAAATCTGAAGCGATTTGAGAATGCATTTCAGCCGCATTTTCAACAAAATTACAAAGAATTTGTCACGCCAAACTTGAATGTCACGGACTTTTCGTCACCTAAAATTTGAGTAACTAATTCTGGTTTGCAACTGTTTGTTAATCACAGTAGCTTAATACAAATTAAAATTGATTTTCTGAAGCGTTCACAATCAATCAATAATACGGTCATTTACTCTCAGTTTCAAATTTGTATGATTGGACTGCTTGATCTATGAAATGTTTTTCATTAGAGAACTCAAACCGACACTTAACACTCAATCGGATTCAATCCGTGCAAAACTATTTACTTAGAAACAATACCTGCTACTTTATTCTTGTAATTTTATATATTATATATATATATATATATATATATATATATATATATATAATATTATATATATATATATATATATATATATATATATATATATATATATAACTATTATTGGATAAATTGAAGTCTTCATCTGCTATTAAAGTGCTCAATGGATATTAAAACCAGAGCTGTAATAAATAGACTTGTGGAGTCGGACTAATTCAAACGCATTTATTTGCTACTCGGAGTTTCATGCTTCTCGCGAAGCATGAAACTCCGAGTAGCAAATAAATGCGTTTGAATTAGTCCGACTCCACAAGTCTATTTATTTATATATAATATATATATATATATATATATATATATATATATATATATATATATATATATATATATATATATTTATGCGTGTTATCACAACTTTGGACATTTGAACTTGAAAATGATGTCATGAAGACATCGAAACGTTGTTCGCTTTTACTTTCGCTAATCTTTCTTCTAAAATGATGATGTTATGGTAACGAAACCAAACAGAGTTTTTCCCTTGTTGACAGTAACAATATAACTGTCGTTCGTGCGGTCGAACCTTGCCAAACTGAGCTGAAATATTCGAACTCAAAGTATAACTAACAAAACTAAAAAGTATCTTTCATCTAGAAAGTATCAACAAGCGAGCATTTTATAAGTTGCAAAATAAATCAAAAGAAAATAACAAAAGAAACTATTTGCCTTTTGTAAACACACACTAAGTGAATTATGTTGCCTAACAATTTTCTATACTTGCGTTTTATCTTGACTGACAAACATTTCAATCGAGTTTCCGTTGGTTTTTATATAATACCCACACAAATATTAGCATTTGCTAACTTTTGCTAACATATTGAATGCTCGTGAATACATTTTACCCGAAATAGTTTTTGAGGCAACGCTGTTTCTGACCATATCCATAATTGCTTGATCCCTACGTGGACTGGCTCCGAAACCTCTTTAATAATTTTCTGACCCGCAACGAATATTTCTATGAAAAGAACAAGCCATTTAACAACTGGAAGATTCTAGAAGTACAGAAGATTGTTTACGTGCAGTTGTCCTCGTAATAACATCTCTTTCAAGAGTAGTTTCGCCTTTTGTTCCTGTTATAGAAACTTAAACAAAGTTTGATCGTGGAAAATGTTGATGGATGCATCTATCTTTTTATTTCGGGGAGTGCAAAATCGCGTGCAACATTTTGTAAATTTGAGAACTCATTGTTGATGTGGCAGACTGTTCGATTAAGTCTGATGATATTGGCTTCTGCGATAATAATTATATTCAGAAACAATTGTTTTGTTTGAGAGAAATTAATATATCGTAATTTGAAAGCGTTCCAAATCTATTGTACAAAACCCCTTTATTTTTAGTAAGGTTTAGTAAGTTAGCGTTCTTTATCAATAAGTTTTGAAAGTGTTTCTTCTCGTTCTTTGCAATCAACATCTTCATTCCAAAAAGTCTTGAAAAAATCGTGATAAACTTTGGGTTTAGGGCATTCATTGTGCAGAGCATCACAAATGTCACATGCTGCATATTGAAACTCCGTTTGCTTCTGCTCGAAGGCAAATGTTTGTTTCCAAGAGAAGTACTCGTTGTATGCAGTGTCGTTTTTATCAAGATACGACAAGTATTCTGTCAAAGCTTTCACAGACGGGAAGTCTTGCACACTTATAAACGAGCCAGGTGGGACCACATCTGGTCCGTAATATTCTTTGGTGAGTACAACTGGCACACTATTCCATCCGAGTGTTCGCCAGAATTTCTCGGTGATGTAATCAATGCAAACAGTATTTTCGAACGCCAGATAAAATTTGTAAGACTTGAAAAGGTGGTCACAATTGCTTGAACGCGAACACTGGTTGTTCTGTCCAAAAGTACCAGAACATCCACCATAAATATCAACTTTGATGTATTGAAGAAGCTTCTTAACATACTTGTCTCGAATATTTCCGCCGCAGTTCGAAACGGCCCACAGCACAAACTTAGTTTTGTCTGCCGCATAGTTAATTCTTTTTGGTGGGTTTTGGGCAGAAGGCAAACGAACATAGCCGCCATAAGGAAAATGAAAATCCGATTCCCTTTTGAAAGTTATTGTCCAATTAAAAAAACCATACGGTATTACAACGCCATGTAGTGGGTGATTCTTGACACTTTCTTGGCTTAGAAATGCCATTCGTTGACTAGGACGACGGTACTTATGAATCTGTTGAAGTTCTTTAGTTCTAGTCATATCTGGAGCGTGAAAAATAGCCACATCACTTCTTCCTATATCGGATACGTTGAAGGAAATTTCACATTTCTTTTCTGGGCAATCAGATAGATAGAGTTCCGTCGTTTCGATATTTGGCCAAGGTTTGCGCCCAAAATAAGGAGTGTAGAATAAGATCATCTTTGTGTTGTCGTTATTATAGCACGTTCTATTTGACAAACCAGTTGTTGGTGATTGTTTTGTGTCCGTCACGTTACGAAGCCATGCAGGCGCAGGCTTAAAATGAAGAAAATATGTCTCATTCTGGAACAATATGATGTAAAAGAGCAGAAAAAGAAGAAATATGCCTACCAAGATGATTCTTCTCGGCCTGTTTACACTGCACACATAAGTATTCCTCGAACCGCCTGAAAGCGTATCTGAACTGAAGCATACATTGAGCAGGGACATTGTTTGGGCAAATGTTTTACCGTACACTAAATACTCCTAAACCTATGTATCACGAACGAATCCATGAGCCTACGTGGCAGGCACAGAAATCGCGGACATTTGAGCCCGCGCAGCGGCATGCGGCGAAAATAGACCTGTCAATCAAAGTAAATAGATACTTGCACGCTATGGCTAGGAGGGAGCTCCCACTTACCGTAACATATTAACAATGGCGTCACGAACACGCGGAAAAAGATCGATCGGTTTCTTTGCAGATTTGCACTGCCAGTCTACGGCAGATTTCTGTTTACAGTCAAAATAATAAAAGCTTGAACGCCAAAAATTATGCACATGCGAGATCTTTAACCGGCCACAGGCATCAGTGAATGGGTTTTCCATCAGCCACGGAACAATTTTGGTTTTTGTTTCGTTTCAAAATACATCCTCTGTCTTATCTTACAGGAATTTTCTAAACAAATAATTGCTATTCCTTCCTATTTGAGTGGCACATGCACTACCCGAAAGAAGAATTTGGTTTGAGCGATTTTAGGGAAATAATTTTTACAAGCCGTCGCAACGGTTCAACGGCTTATTTCGAGTGATGTCAACACTTTTTTCAAAAATTTGTGTAACGGTCCACGAATCGGCAGTTGCTACCAAATTTTTATTGGACCGCATCTAGCAAATGTAAACACGGATCTTTTGGGAAAACTGTTGATTTATTTTACAGAAAATATTTTTAACTAAGCCGATGCTACCAGACTGCGGCGCCAAATGTCAGTATTTTGTGATGACTAACTTGTTACAAATAATTTTTACATTTTATCTTTCATGGCGTTTTATTGGATTTTTTAGCAGAGCAAAGCTATTCTTGATAATTTAATATCAGATAGTTCTGGTCCAAGATTGCACCGTCCAAATGACTTCGGAGTTTCGTGATCTTTCGTGTATCTCCTTGAACCGACGGTAATTAGACTAATTACACCCGCTTTCAGTGTTACGTGCATAGCGTGCTTTTAGCGGAAATCTTTCGACATGCTATGTAACCAGGCCTAAGTACAACTGTAGCACTACAGATTTATTTTACGGTGGAACTTGAATTTGTGTGCTGTTAATCATTGATAATGGATATATTTATCATTAGACTAAGGAGGGAAATATCTAGAAGTTATTCCGTGAACGATAAGTTGACTGGTTTGCATGTTTACGCCTTGCGAACAAAGCTGCCTTTTAATTCTAATATTGATGTCACGGACAAGCGGCCGATCGAGTACGGCTAAATCATTTTAATTATCCAGTGCAAGGTCAACAGTCTTCTTCAGACATTTAAGGTCAGTAGTTTGTTTGTCGTTTCTTCTGTCAAATAACCAGAAAAATCACAAGTTTGATCGTTTTAAACGGTCTTTCAGCTGTTTACATAGCATGTCGAAAGATGGCATGTCGAAAGATAGCCGCCAAAAGCCCTATGCACGTAACACTGAAAGCGGGTGTAACGTGGTGGCTTGCGGTTTATTCTTGCGGGTTTCATCTCGCCTCTGATTGGTTACAACACAATAAACATTCCAGATAAGATTTTGAGCGTTCACGCTTTTATTATTTTGACTGTCAACAACACGAACAATTGTAAAATTAAACTGTTGCCGAAAGGTAAAACCCCAATGAGATCCTTTCCATCGAATAGATGGCGCAATGCCATTTGTTGTTCGTGCCTCAACGTGAAATCGAATCCCTTATCTTTAAAGGGAGTGTTTCACGGCTCGGCGCATGTGCCGGCTTATCAACTCTATCCGTTTAAAAAATAGGCACGCAATGCGTACATGTGTCTACGGCAATATTTAAGGGAAGAGGTCAAAACAACGGAGGTATCCTTGGGTGCCTGCTACCCATTGGAGATACATATAGGAGTTTTCCCCTACACCTGTTTTGATGTGTTTTGACTGCTACCTATTTTGAGAGGGTTTTGGGTCTTTTTATTGCAATATGCCCTTCATTGAAGTTAAAAATCAGTGGAGATGCAATGTATTTATTATGGTAATATGTATTCCCAAGTGTGTAAAAAAAAAAATGACAGGATGAAACAGTCATAGGTACACTTGTAGGTTAGCACATGTATTTATTTTGCCATTCAATAAATAATTACAAACAGGAACAAAACAAGTAGATTATGTTTAAAAGTTTAATTATTGAAAACCTCTTACACTAAAATAATATTACTGGACTATTCATTGATATTACATTGTCGGGTATTTTGTGCAAGGAGAGTTGGAAACAAAGTTATATGTACATAGTTAATTATTATAAACAGGAGCAAGGCCACCTGTTACAATTTATGTTATAAATTATCTTCTAATAATTGAATAATGTAATTGAAACATTCTGGCAATAAATTTCAACTTAAAATTTTAAGTTCCATTTTCTAACAATTTGGAAACTTTAAAACACCTTGTCAACCACTATAGTCGAGTGCCCTAGAACAACTTGGAAAAAGTTCCAAAATATCTGAGCAAATTCAGTTAATACAGAAAGTAATTGAGGAATAGTTTGGTGTCCCTAACAATTTCCTGGTCAACGTTTTAATCTTTCACTATTTCAATTATGTGATTGGATTGGGTATTGATTTTCAGTTTAACATTTTCAAGTTCAAGTAAAGCTGCAGCTATTTTGTCTGTCTATATCTTCAGCCAGCACCATTCTTTCCATTAAAATCGTAAATGCTGTAACTGAGCCAACGAATATCTTTTCCATAAATGTTTGCTCAAAACGCCCCATACATTCCTTTTCCAAAATATGTTTCTTTTTTTACGTCGTCTAAGTGCTGTGAACTCCGTGGACCGCATTGCTTCGAGAAGAGACGAAACACAAGAACGAATCATTCCGGAACGATTACTGCTCGCCAAATAAATAACGCCCAAAAACACCAAAGAATCATGATTGAATAATTGTCCCCCAGCTTCTCGCTTGAAAATTTTAAAGGTAAAATGGCTAAGAAGCCTTTTTAAATTGGCAGTACTTCAAGACCGTTTTCTTGTGGGTAGCCCTTGCGAACACGGCAATTTTACTTAACAAATAAAGAAGCCAAAACCATGTATTATACTGTCATAAAACACGACGGGAATTTGAGAACACGAGAGAAATTTAGAAAACACGAGCCGCAGGCGAGTGTTTTCTAAATTTCTCGAGTGTTCTCAAATTCCCGGAGTGTTTTATGACAGTATAATACATGGTTTTGGCTTCTTTATGTGCTTTAAAATATAGATTTAAGCGCGCGAAACGATAAAACACGCTTTTCTATGTTTTATACTCTGATAAAACATGGTTTTTAACCAATCAGAGCGCGCGAAATTTTCAGTTTATATTTTAAAATGGGATATGTAACGCCTGCATATATACCATTGCGCTAATTTAATGAACGCAAACCACATGATCAGTTTCTCCCGGTTTTGGCGAAAATCGTGCCCCCAAAAATAGTTCACGCCTTGCCAAAAATATTTCGCAGTTTAGGCTATTTCCTCCAGAGGTCAGTTATTGACTGTTAAACCACAAAAAATCGCGGCTTCGCCGCTCTAAAAAATAATAACCTCTGGCACCCAGGGTAGGTGAATGTAGACGCCGGGAGGAAATCGAGCTTAGGTACATGTACGTATTGTAGATACATTTTCTATACATTTTCCTGTAAGATTGGCCGAGCTGAAGAATTATTGTTCGTTTATAAAAGGGATTAGTCATGGCTCCTGTTATGTAATCAAACTTATACAGTGTATGTGCATTCGGGAGAACATAATCCTACATTTTAATTACTCGAAGGATCTGGTTACCCTTAAGAAATAGACTTCTATTTATGATCTATTTAAATTCTATTTTGTATTTTCTATTTGTATTATATTTAAAAAAGTTACTGTATGTTCTATTTACTCTCTATTTAATTTCTAATTAATTTCTATTTATTCTCTATTTAATATCTATGTAATCTCTATTTATTCTCTATTTAATTTATATTTAATCTCTATTTAATTTGCATTTAATCTCGATTTAATCTCTATTTAAATTCTATTTAAGTTATATTTCATCTCTATTTACAGTCTATTTAAATTCTATTTAAAGACTATTTAATTCATACAATGCTGACAGACTCCATATTTAAAATATATTTAATTTCTATTTAATCTCTATTTAATTTCTATTTAATCTCTATGTAAATTCTATTTAATTTCTATTTAATCTCTATTTAATTTCTATTTAATCTCTATTTAATTTCTATTTAATTTCTATTTAAATTCTATTTAATCTCTATGTAAATTCTATTTATTTTTTATTTAATCCTCTATTTAATTTCTATTTAAACTCTATGTAAATTCTATTTAATCTCTATTTAATTTCTATTTAATTTCTATTTAAATTCTATTTAATCTCTATGTAAATTCTATTTATTTTCTATTTAATGTCTATTTAATTTCTATTTAAACTCTATGTAAATTATATTTAATCTCTATTTAATTTCTATTTATTTTCTATGTAAATTCTATTTAATCTCTATTTAATTTCTATGTAAATTCTATTTAATCTCTATGTAAAGTCTATTTATTTTCTATTTAATCTCTACGTAAATTCTATTTATTTTCTATGTAATCTCTATTTAATTTCTATTTAACCTCTATTTAATTTATAATATTTAAATTCTATTTATAATAATTTATATTTAGATCATTTCATTCTATTTCTATTTAGATTCTATTTTAATATAACAAATTGACTGAGATCCATATAATGAGAATAATTATCTCCACCAGTAAATGTTTGCTCACTGTTTGCAATAAGTTCATGTTTGTATAAAAGGGCATGCACATAATAATAAACACTGAGAATCAAAAACCCAGCTGTTGATGCACTAAATGACTTAATGACAAGACAAATAAAGACAAAGGGAACATTTTCTCAAAAGAAGTTGTAATCACAAATTATATGTCCTAATATTCTGATAAAATGTACATGTATAATTGCTTGTTTTATTAATAGTTTTACACTTAGCTCGTTGAGCATATAATAGTTTGTTCAGTAACTGTGCACTTCATCTGTGTCCTTCATGAAGCTGTTCTACCTCCATTTATACATGTGTAGTTCAAAAGCTACAACAAAACACAAAGCAAACTACATTCACTATTATGATCAAATCAGGTCTCTTGACATTAAGTCACTTCCTCCTACAGTTAACAGTATTTCTGTCATAGTTATAGTACATGGAGAAAAGCAATAAAACAAATATCCATGAGAAAGTAATAAATTTACTTAATTAATATCAGCTTTGAAGCCTGCTGGTAAAGTACCCAGAAAATGTCGAAATAAGCTTTGAATTCAGTGCAAAAACACACCACAAACAATTGTGCAATTTCAAATTAGAAAAAAATGTGTTTGGATATTCTTAAGCGTTTTAAGAATTCAAAGAGCACAAGTCTAATTATTCAGTGTTTTAAATGATTAAGCTAATTCAGTTCTAAATTAGATCAACTGATTTCAAAGATTGAGCAATTCGTTGAGTCTAAGGTTGAGTCTAGCTTCTTCTAATGCTTTCATTGCTTTGAGGCAGAGCAGCAATTACAATTCACTTACTTGTCTCAGAAGCAATCCTGATCCTTATTTGATCTTGTAGACATCAGTTGAAACCGAATTTCTTGATAAACGCAGCAGAAAAACGCCTCCAAAAATCCCCCAAAACGATTTTTGGTACTGATAAACCGCTGGTCAAAAGTAGCGGCTTACCACAGAACCTGAAGGATCATGGGAAAAATTAAATATGGCGGATCGAGTGGATCGAGTGACTCGGTTTCATACAGCTTTTTACACATTTTCTGTGCTTGTTTTAGACTGAAAAACAAACAGAAATCGTTTGCAAATGTCTGTGGTTTTTACAATCGAATTAAGTGCTGGCAAAAAGTGATTAAGAATGGAGTTTCATCGGAGAAATGATCAAGTATTGAGGGGAACTGTGAAGTCACATAACACTGGCTCAGCTAATTAATTTCCATTCCTGGTAAACTGATGTTCTTAAACCTTTAATTTAATTTGTGAAATACTGGAAATGTTTCTACCACTTAGAGTGGACATTGCATAATATTAGACAGCAGTATATTTGCTTTTTGCATTGGGATTACGTCATTGAGATTAGTTGTTTTTCTCTTTGAATACATCGTTGATGTCAATAAAAAAATTCGAGATAAAAACAAGATATGTCTCTGTATCCAGCATTCAAAGACTTGTAAAGTATTAATGTTTATGGTTGTTCACATGCAGTAACTGAGTTGTGATGCACTTCAGGTTAATTGACTCATCAGTCATGTTAATGTAATTTAAATGTAATGTAATTTTTACAATACGTGGAAAACATTTTTTCCTTGTAACTGTGGTCATGTCTTGGCCAGAATTAGGAAAAAAAGATATTATAATTGGTTCAATTAATCAATCAATTCATCTAGCTGTCTTGTATTTGGACAAACAGATGATAATATAATGCTGAAGAGACAACAATTTTTAAAAAAATCTTTGTTTTGAACTTTCAGGGTTATGGAGAAATGTATTTAAGCTGATATTACATGAGGAACTTTTGTTTGCCTGTACCAGAAGAATTGAAATAGATCTATTTTGACTACAGTCATTTTAAATAGAATACAATTAAAATGTATTATTGACTCAAAATTGTAAAAAATATAATTTAAATAGAACTATTTAAATTCTATTTTTACATGCCTCCAGTAGAGGAGAATTGAAATAGATCTATTTTGACTACAGTCATTTTAAATAGAATTAAACATAAAGACTGCTTACTTGATCACCTCCATACTGAAATGCATAGAGATGGAATTAAGGAAAGGACTGGACATCAAAGAAGCTTTTAACAGTTCCACGAATATCTTGCTAGTGGATTTCGAATTAGACGAGAAGAACAAACTTCCAATGAAACGTACAAGTACCTGAACTAAAGTGGTGTTACATTGTATACTGTGAAAAGACGGAATTGTAGTTATGTTTATCATGTAGCTAAAATTCAAGACTATTTGGTCAAAAGAAAACATGTTTAACATATTGTATGAAGATCAGTGTATAGAACGAAGACGATTTTAATCGCCAACGCCAATAAAGAAACAGATTCTCGGTACCTACTGTTTGCTCATTCAGCCAAGCAATTGTGCTCAGTTCGGCCTGTTAACATTATAATGACAATTTAGTGTTTGATTGCTTAGAATATTCTATTCTATTGTCTTCAAGTTTCGCGACCTTATATCATTCTTTCGCCATTTTGGTTTTCTCAGTTAGAGACGAATCTAAATGGATATGTACCTGACAAAGACAGAGCTGAATAACGTAGCTGGCATGCGGCTAGAATCGCGGGCTCAAGCGCACGGGGGTTCAAAATGCCTTTAATTACGGGATCGATACCGCATCGATCGATGCAAGGGAGCTCCGGGCCGTTTTTCTTAATGAAAACAACTTTGGAAAACTTTCTACACCCCCTAGTTCTTTTTGAAATTAATTTATTGTTCATAAATACGGAAAATAGGAATATGTTTCCAACCACGACGATATGTTTTGCGTTTAATCCCAAACTTTCAGTTTCCCCGTGAATAGACGTTTTAAACCCCCGTGCGCTTGAGCACGCGTTCCTAGCCCACGTTATTCAGCTCTGCTCCTGACAAATAGACAATATTCGTATTCTCACGGTTGGACTGGAACTAGCTTGCAATCGAGGCTCATGCGGGGAATCTTTTCAAATGCAATATGTTTAATGATATTCCCCCGCATGAGCCTTGATTGCAAGCTAGTTCCATTCCAACCGTGAGAATACGAATACAGTTTTATTAAGCGTACCCAGAGGTCTATAACTAGAGGTTTCCATCTCTGGTATTGGGTCTTGTCCCATCAGATTCGCAGTTCGGCTATTTTTAGACATTTTTCGCGCGAAACCAGCAGCCAATCACGTTGAAGTTGAACCATCTTTAAAATGATATGCGGCGAGCGCTACGCAAAGACAGAAACTTTGGCCAAGGAAAAACGAAAAGCGTCACAGCAGAATGTAATAATTGTTTAAATACTTCACTAAATTTAGGTCAAACTTCGGTATACTTTTTGTAAAACTATAAATCGACTGAGTGATTTTTCAGTTCAATCTAAATGAAGCATGATTTGTATGAATTCGGCGGCAAAACTTCTGGCGGACTGGCGCGCTGTCCAGTTGGCAAGTTGAATGAAAAGTGTTCTCCGCGGATTAATCTTCGCTCAATCTCTCCAAAGTTTCGTATATTCTGGAAAATTGTGCCGATGGTTTACTGCTTAACATGGGAAGATTCGAAATAATTGTGGAGCTGACATTATATTCATTTTACAAGTTGAACGGACAGCTATACGCAGCCGAAGGTTTCACTTGTTTACATTATACGGCGGGCAAAACTTGCGCGACTACAGAATTTAATAAGCTTAAACTAAATTGTGTTGAAACGAACTGAGCTTAAAATCAAGTTCATTGAAGTAAAAGAACAAGGAAACCCTCAATATCTACATGGATGGAAAGAAAGAGAGTGGTCTTCGAAGAGAATTTCACTGTGAAGTGATCTGACCGTCACGAACGCTTGACGAACTGCCGTGGATATTTATTGTGCTGATTGTAAAACTTAATTCAGCTGGAATTGACAAGCCTCTTCGAAATACAAGGTAACAATACTGAATAGACCGCTTAAACTTGTGTTGTAAACAGGCTTTCATTCTTTGGACTAAATAAGACCATGATTGGTTTTGGTTTAGCATCTGATTGGTTGAGTAGGTGGCGCGAGTTTTTTAAACCAACCACAGGACGTAGTATAGCAAAACCAATTTCGGATTACTTTCGATACTCAATTGAAAACCGCTCTAAACAATCCAGTAAAAACTGAATGTGTAGTGGTGCTAGCATATGTAGAACACCATCAAATATATGGAACTAAAATATAATCAAAGTGTTACAATTTATAGTCAGAATACCAGCCATTTTTAAAATTGTCATTTAGAGAGTCGAATGCACTCAAGTTCCCAATCTCAGCTGCTAGTTATTTAACATTCTTACCAGTGTGCTTTGCGCGCCGATATTCTTACGGCGGCCATTTTCGGGTGCCGCGAAAATGGTGGCTTGAAGTTAAAAACTACTTTTTGCAGGATTGTGGCCTTGTTCTGGCCACAAAAAGCAGTTAGACGACCCAAGTTCGCACAATTTTGAAAGTATGGCAAACATTAGCCCCACAAGAGACCGAGTTCCCTGGATGAAAACAATAACACGCGACCGCAAAGCACACTGGTTGAGAGGGACCCTTTAATAAAGCGAATGGGTTTATTTGGATAATGTACCTCGTTTATATTTGTTAAATTTTGCTGCGGAAACATTTCTATATTTACAATTTTTCAACATATTTGTTGGAAATAATATCAGAAGTATGATTACAACCCTTTTAACACTGACTTTTTGGCGGCCATTTTTTAACGGAGCAAACTTGGCGTGAAATACAGTGGATGCATCAGAATCCGATGTTAAATTTATCATTTCCTAAATTAAATCGCTGTAATACCGCAAAATAATGAATATTCTTTCAACGGACTTTTTGTGGTAAATTTGTGGGGAGGGCTTATTATCAGAAGGGATTTTCCGTCTAAAGAATTTTATTTGCATACAAGAATTAACAATTGGTTCATGCTTTATTAGCGTGCGTATATCGAGTTATGATGCACGCGGGAAGTTTGGAGAGCACGAGAGAAGCGTAAAAGTTGCACGAGGCGATAGCCGAGTGCAACTATAGCTTCTTGAGTACTCTCCAAACTTCCCAAGTGCATCATAACTCGATATACGCACAGCTAAAAGCATGAGCCAATTGTTTTATAACATTGTATCGCGATTCAAAACATTTTTTGAACAAAATAAAAGGAAAATTGAGATCATACCCGAGTGTTGAACACAGAACATATTGAACGCGAAATAATTTTGGTTTCGAAGAAAGTCAGCCTTTTTTCGCCGGTCAATTGCTTTTGAAAAGAAAAGCAATCCAAATGTTGTCTCAATGAAGTTCCAAACAGCAATAAAATGGGAAAATAATCCGATTTTGAAGCGAAATTTAAGCTGAAGCTTATTCAAAAACATCTTACGTGATTTTACAACTTAGGTTCAGAATAAACGGTAAACAAACTCTTAACAACAAAAAATGATTTTAATGTACTCATCACCTTACGCTATTTTTTACATTGAGCAAGTTGTATCAGCGAATAAAGCATCCATTATAGCCTTAATTGAGCAAACGACAAGAGATGAAAGATTGCCGACGATTCATCCGAGAAAACTTTGGAATTTTGATGCGCACGTGAGGAACCCAACTCAGTGCCAAGTCTTCAGAACCAATCACTGGCGCGATACTCTGTCGAAGTGACAGGTCAAGTTTGCTCGCGCCATCAGCGTGCATCATTGGATTATGATGCACGCTCGCGCTACTGAATTTTACTACGCGAATTTGCTAGCTATGTTACACTACATGACAAAACTATCGAAACATAACGAAATGGGGCACAAAACAAGTTCTTCATTTGTTTAATGGACACTAAAGTCTTTGAGCATTCTGCCGAACAAAAAAATACACAATAAGTTCTACTCAATAGGGGATTATATTCGGAAGAAGATATATATTTCTTTAGGAGCTAAATCTAAGACCCAGTTCAGACGCCGTACTTCACATGAGCCGAATCGAATTCGAATTTAGGCCGACCCAAATTAATTTAGACCGACTGAATTGATTCAGACGCCGAGCTTAATTCAGCCGAACTTAATTAATAGGGGAAAATTGCTGTTATATTGAAAAATACATTATAATAATTCATGCATTTGTTTCGGCTCATGTGAAGTTCGGCGTCTGAATCAAAGCCAGTCCACAGCCGTTATTCCCGGCTGAGCCAGGCGGGAAGAACGGCTGAGCCGATCCGAATTCAATCAGCCGTTCCGAATTGATTCAGACGCCGAACTTCACATGAACTTAATTCATCAAATTCGATTCGAAGTACGGCGTCTGAACTGGGCCTAAGTATAACTAATGGGCTTATATTCAGGGGGGCTTGTTATCGGAAGGATTTTTGCGTCCTGCTGAGTTTTAGGGGGCTTATATTTTGGGGGCCTATTTTCGGAAAGGCTTTAATATTCGGAATTTCACGGTATTAACAGTCTACGAACTTAAAATACCAGGCAAAGTGTTTTAAGGAGTGTCTATTTTCTGGCGACCGTGTAGTCGCCTTTTCAGTTTTCTAAACATTTGTCGATAACTTTTTTCATGGGACTCAATCTTACAGGCAAATACATGAAAAACCTGAAACGAGACTGAAAATAAGCGATATAATAATGAATAACTTATAAAGAATCCCAACTGGTGGGAAGCTGACTACAGTCAAACCTAAGCGGTCACCCTCTATTAAGCGGTCACTTATCAAATTCCCGAAAATCGCTTCCCATACTTACTGTAAACTTGACCTCTATTAAGCGGTCACCTCTATTAAGCGGGCGCGGTAACCGTTTTAGACTTCCCAGTTAATTTTATTGTATTTCACCTCTATTAAACGGTCACCTAGTTAGATTACAATGCGATATTTTGACACGACGATAAGCGGAGCACGTCCAGTTTCTTTTAAGAGCTCGTCAAACACAACATATTATATGTAATCAGCGTAAGAATGCTATTGTTTGGGCTAATAGGCTTGTGTGGGTAAATTTTAACTTTAAATTTTAATTTGAATATTTTATAACCCCTCTATCAAGCGGTCACCTCTATTAAGCGGTCAGTTGGCTATTCCCCGAGGGTGACCGCTTAATAGAGGTTTGACTGTATTTACTTTACATTTTCGGATATTCCCGTGGATAGAACCGTGGAGATAAACTCAGTGACCGCCATTTTAAATTACTACTCTAACTAGTGGTCAGATGGAGGACTTGAACCCAGGACACCTAGTGCGGAAATGACCGGGAATTCATTCAACTCCAGTGCCCTGACCACTCGGTCCCAGTTCCTCCTCAGGAAGAAAACCTATTAATGGATGCCTTTTTCTACTAAGCTAAAGTCACTACTTGATTTGCTGTTATTTCTAGCTTCACTTGTCGCTTGATACCACAATGGGCTTATCATCCCCTTCAGCAGATCGGCTTTGAAGCATGAGGCTTGTTTGTGCACCTAAACCATCCTCCAAACCTGCCAGCGAGACAAAGAAAGAAGAAGATCTCTAAATGACTAAATTTACGTCATTT
>MU826354.1:3021912-3176912 GCA_029204205.1 Desmophyllum pertusum
GCTGCACGCACCGAATACTAATGAGAAGTAACATGTAAACAGTATTTATAATGTTTCCTTTTGTTTTAACCTGTAGAAGTAAGCTACGTTTAGCCAAACTAATTTAGCAGAATCAGCTGGTGAAAAACATGAAAAACAAATTATATAATTTGGGGCAAACCAAATAGGAGTGTTCACTGTTGATCAACATTACGTCAAATTTGTTTTGTTATTCAAATTTGCCAACATTAAACAAAATAACTCTTTGTTTCAACAGCCAATAGTTCTCTGTTGGCACATTAATAACAATAGGTGACGTAACGAGAAACATCGCTATACATCACGTGCGAAATAAAAACGTGCAGCAATATGCAAATTCTAATGAATACCCAGACTACCATTTGGTCTTGTCTTGTAGGCTTTACGCTTTTATCGACAACGTTAATTGAAATAGGTGTATACGTATAAACGGTACAGTTCGCGTCCTATTTAAGTTGCGTCTTATTTTCTCCCGTATAAATGCCCTAATGGATCCGTCATTTATTTATCTTGTGAAAACATTACTCTTAATAATACTAATAATAATAACATTAGTCTTTTTGTACATCTGCTCATTAGAGATTCTAAACAGCGGTCGATGCATTAAGAACAGGTGTATTTCGCGAAATTCATCTTGAAAATAAAAACGTTTCACTAGCTGTATATTGCTGTAGCAAGTATAAAGTAAAGTAGCATCTTTATTTAGTAGCACATAATAGCAAAGCTAAATAACTTGTGGCCCTCTAATAAACACTCTAAAAACGGATAAACATTCTTAAAATGTACACAAGCTATACTGGATTAATATGCAAAATCGCATAAGTTCCGAAAAAACAAACATATAAGTGTAGTAGCTCTCGAAAGCTACTATTTTCATTATGAACATATTGCATTGACAATATTACATATGACAGGAGCATATCACCCTGAAGCCTCCATCTCTCTTATTGGCCTATGACACAGCGTAATTACACCTTGAGCTTTTTTTAGAATTACCTTTGCCGCGAAAATCACCCGTTGCGAGCACGAGGAAAAGGTTTTCATACATGTTTCAGATTAAAAATAAAACCAAGAATGGACGAGAGGAACGTGGAATAAAACTAGAACGGCGGAATGTCGTTACTACGAATTATCACTATTGTCCGCGGATGTACACGGAAATCTTTTCGAGGGGAATGATTCTAAAAATAGCCCAAGGTGTAACTACGCTGTTGACATCCATCAGTACAGATAGAGGCTCCGAGGTGATATGCTCCTGATATGAGAAGATATTCAGTCAAGAGAAGCATTTTGTACTTAGTTTAAATGTCAAAAATACCTGTTCAGAACTCGTGGGTGCACTAATAAATAAATAAGAAGTCACACAGACATTTAATTGAAAAAGGCGCCAACACGATCCATGAGGCTGAAGTAGCCAAAAGGCATCAAATTCATTAACCGCTGGAGAAGCGATCGAGCCACTGGCGGGTATTTCTACATGTCTCGAGTGTTCTTTTAAAATTACTGGGCTGTTAATGGCAGTATAATACATGGTTTTGACTTCTTTATATGCTCTTGATATGTTTAAGGGGGGAGAACCTAAAATACAAGGAATCACAAGGCTGTTTCTAAGGAAATCTCCAAACCTCCATAACTTTGGTTCCTGGACTCCAGTGGGCATCAACGTATGTAGTGTTTGTTCGATTCACGTTCCCTTTAAATGTTTCGAACCATGCCCATATTCGGTATGTCACGTGACCAAAATGAAAAATGTCTTATTGACGTTCTTTGGCAAATACTAATGTAATATGATCTAGATATGTTTTTGAGCGTCCCAAAATCATGCTAATGCCGGACAGTGTCCCTTTAATTGTTGTTTTTGTTTTTTGTTTTTTTTGTTAAGTGTTGTGGTTGTTGTATTTAAAATCATGAAGGGGTAACGCCTTTCCATTCTCTATAATATGATAATTCGAGTTATATAATTTCCTTTTGCAACCAGCTTTTAATTAAAAAGATAACGTCATGCCCTCGATAAGGAAATCTTTGTTATTAAATAATACCATTGCTCGTCAAGTTTTCGTTGATGTAAAATCCTTGAGCATTTTTGATCGATCGATGAGTCGAAGTATCGGAGTGAATATCAGCTCTCGCTCTCTGAGAATTAGACCGCGTTTTTGCACAAAACGAATCCTCTATTGAAACCAAGCAGTGAAGTTTCTATCAAGAACTTGTAAGACCGGCGTTCAGGCTGAGAACAAAAGTGCCCCTAGCTCCAATTATTTTATTTTCGATTTCTATTTACCCAAGGTAGACTTGCCATCACAAATCGACCCGCAATGCGAGCGCGCGTCGCCCTCAAGCTAAGCGAGTGGGCGACCTTTCGAGCAACCGACGCGCTCGCTGTTAGCGTCGAGAAAACAGAGAGGCTGTGAACAGTCTATCAAATCCAACAGGGAACCAACATTGTCATCAGTCACCTGACAGTAATGTCGACATGCACAGGTGCAATATGAAACGTTTCAGAGTGAATTTACTGCTATACGGCCCGAATCGTCAAACATTATAAACAAATGTCGTTTTTAACTAGTGAATGCGCAAGCAGTGAACGGGTTATAGCATTTGGTGGACAAATTTCACTCGGTCGGTCGATGGACTCTAAACTTTAATCGGGCTATTAATTGATGTATAAATAATAATTTATTCATTAACGAGTTGGCACATGGGAGCGTTTCATTACTTTTCAATTTTCGCACGCAGGTAACAACCAAGAGGAGAAACTACACGAATCTCGATCTGTAGAAATACGTCATCAGTAATGGCATTTTTGGTGTCGAAACTCGAGCGGGGGAAGAATTGAACGCGCGAAGAGAGAGGTCTGTTTCCTCGGGCTAGCCAAGAGCTCAGAACCACTCATACCAAAATCGAGTGTGCATCGAGCTGTCCGGGTTCGAGCCCTGGCCTGGGTCAATGTGTTGTGTTCTTGGGCAAGACACGTTACTCTCACAATGCCTCTCTCCACCCAGGAGTATAAATGGGTACCGGCGTCAAAATGCTGAGGGGTAACCTGTGATGGACTAGCATCCCATCCAGGGGGAGTAGCAATACTCCTAGTCGGCTTCATGCTACGGAAACCGAGATAAGCTCCGGCAGTTGTTGTTGTTGTTGTTGTTGTTGCAGTGTGGGCCAGTTGTGGCCCGAGTGTGGCTTTACATTTACCTTACCTTTTTACCAAACAAATGGTCGTCACTCTTCAATTCCTGAGTTGTCATACGAGAGGACACCTGTGCTGTGAACATGGATAGCAGAATGATTCCTGTGATCATCCACAAAGTGGCAAAGAGTCGGGCAAACAATGACTTGGGAGCCTTGTCGCCATACCTGTAGAAAACATGCACGGCAGCTTATAGGAAAGCGATTATTGTAAACTGATGCTATTGGAGCTCTCAAGATATACTACAGTGTAGCTCCAACGCCTTAAGGCGCTTTAATTTACACTAGGCAATTTTTCCTGTAACTTGTCTCGCAATTTTGTTGCACGAAAAATTGTTAACACAACCTGAAACATGTCTCGCAACGTTTTCGTTGCAGCAAGCGTTACGCGAAGTAGAATCAAGTTTTTCGAAACGATTGCGGCAACGTCGCAGCGAATTTCTTGATGCGCTGCCTAGGGGTGTTACACTAAACAACGCTTCGTGCAACTTGTCTCGCGACGGTGCAACAAATTAAAATTTCGAGACAAGTTGAACCAACATTGGCTAGTGTAACCGCGTCTTTACGGCCACATCGTTATTACGGCCACTTTATTTTGTCCCAAACGAATGCTCCGTCAGTTTAGTCCAACCTCGTTATACAGCCACAGCCAATTTTTTGTGGCCCGTTTGTGGCCGGATTAACGGAGTTTTACGGTATACCGTATATCTACAGGTTTGATTTTACGACATTCCAGAAAGCCACTCTATGTACACTTGTAATTTGCTTCTCAGTTATTCTAATCAGTTATTTTAGAGCGGTTTTCAATTGAGTGTCGAAAGTAATCCGAAATTGGTTTTGCTTTACTACGTTCTGTGATTGGTTTAAAAAACTCGCGCCACCTACTCAACCAATCAGATGCTAAACCAAAAACCAATCATGGTTTTGGTTTTGGTTTTGGTTTGGTTTTGGTTTTGGTTTGGTTTTGGTTTTGGTTTTGGTTTTGGTTTTGGTTTTGGTTTTGGTTTTGGTTTTGGTTTTGGTTTTGGTTTTGGTTTTGGTTTTGGTTTTGTTTTGGTTTTGGTTTTGGTTTTGGTTTTACGACACTCAAATGAAAACCGCTCTATGCTCTGTGATTGGTAAAAAAGGCTCGCGCCAGCAACTCAACCGCCAAAACCAATTGCGACTTGATCACGCGCATTTTCCCGCGCTAGGCGCCAGTTAGGTTAAGTTGCTTCGAGTTCTCATTGGTCCATGGCGTTGTTTTCGTTTGTTGTGATTGGTCATTTTAATTGCTTTGGTTTGTTTTGTTTTGTTTTACGACACTCAACTGGAAACCGGTCAAATGAAAGCGGTCAAATAAAAGCGTGCTTACCCTACTGTTGTCATGGTAACGATTGCCCACCACATGCCGTCAAAAATGCCCCGCCAAAATCGTCTTGGAAACTGCTCCGAATTCGCTCGGTGATCCTTGTGAAGACCAAACATAAAGCTGTTAGTGGCTTAAACAAGAGAGTTTCACTCGAAATCTGTTCGGAGATTTCATTTGCATTTTCTAGTGTAAAAGAATATTATTTTGACTTCGCTGGCTAAGTCGTGATGCATATTCAGCTCAGGTATATAATTATTGAATAATTTATCGGCTCCTTTGGTGAGCTACCTTTTTAGCCTTAAATAGTATTCAAGTGACTTTTCTCTCTTTGGTTACACAATGAAGACAATAAAGCGGCCTAGTGTTGCGAGATTAAGACAAGAAAACTCGTTTAATAAAATGAAATATGGGTTATCATCACGATACTTAATTTCGCGACATGAATTATTTCTCATTTTCCTCAATTGTAATTTCGCAATTGTTTAATTTATACTTACTAATAACCAGACGAGCATCCCCGAGAGAGCCGCACCGGAAAAACACAACAAGAGAAGGGGCCATAATTCCAAGATGGCCAAATAAGCGACGCTAACAAGATCATGGACGCTTTTCTCTCGCACAAGGACGGGATGTAAAGTTTCAAAAGTCAAAAAGTTTCCATCGTAATCAAAGTTTTTGGCATGAAAGACTGGAAAATTAATTTGAAGGTTGTCCCCAATGACAGTTAATCCGCTAAATTTGACTTTGACACAGTGTCTGGTGGCGTTGTTCAGAGTTTTATTCCATGCTGTTAATCGTGCGACGAAGTCCTTCGAAAAGAACGGGAAATTTTCGTCTTCTTCATCCAGATGTAGGAATTCTGTGAAATCTAACTTGTTAGAATCAGAATTAGCCGTATTCTTGTGCAAACCAGAATTGTTCAGTGGAGGAGCAACGCTGGAATAATTCAAGTCTGTTACCGGTCCATTCGACTTTTCAGAGCTGGCATTGCGTACTTCTTGGATAATAGATGCATTAGTGGTGTTGTATAATTCGGTGTTATTTATCTGAGGATAAAAGCTTACATTATGTAAATCTTTAGCTGCAACTCGGAGGAAGTAAGGCAAGATAAACAGAGCTTCCAATACGATCATTTTTGGTTCAATCGCTCCGTCTTCGTACAAGCTGGAACTTTCAGTGAATTGAGACGTGCTTGGTGAATAGCATGATTCAGTTACTGGCTTGCATTATTCAAAACCTACTCGCAGACTATTGGAGGGTGTCTGAAGCAATTTGTTAGCTAATACGTTTCTTCGTAATTTGTATTTATCTGAATAATTAATAACTAGTGAAAATTGGAATGAAACAAACGGCATGTGTTATTATCGGCTTAGCGTGTATTCGACACAAACCCAACATGAAAGAAGAACAATTATATTACTTTATTTGCCGTCTTATGTTCTCTTTGCGGTTGGCTGAGAACGTAACAGTTTCAAATTTTATATTTCTACATGATCTCGTGACGCAATAACCGCAAATAACAGCAAATCATCAGATATTCTGGCGAATGTCAAACACACCTTTTCAAGGTTTTAGTCATAATGAAATTAAGTATATCAGGTTGTTACTTGTCCAAAATAAATTGTTTTTCACACTAATTCTAGAAACTGACAAATTGTTGAACAGAACGCATTTAAGAAACTACTTGACATGACAATTCTACAGCTTTTATTTAATGGCCCAGAGAGCCCAGAGGCTTTGCCGCACATATCAAACGTAACACTTTTAAAAAAATACCGACTATTTCATGAGGTGCGCATTAAAACCGCCCATGTATTCATCTCAGTTCGCAGGTGTCTTGTTAAATCATAGCTGTTTGTAAAGTTGAGTGCATATTAAAGACATCAAAAAGTCCAAAAATAGATGAGTGTCAGAAGTTAAAAGCTAACAAATGTAAGCTCAAATGTTTACCCAAAATTAGAATGCTGAGTTAATTTATGTTTAATCTTTACTTCCACCTCTTTATAGCTGTTGTAAAGTAAGAAGTAGAAAAATGGTAGTTAGAAACGAGTAGAAAGGTAGAAAATAAACTACGCGTAGAAAATAAAAAACGCGTTCGTGATATCTCGAACAGTTCAGGAGTGGATTTCATTCCCTGATTTGAAAAATAAACAAACGCTTATATTGAATCGAGAATAATCAATTAACTTCAACTCTTGGACAATTTTCAAGTGGTTTTGAATGATAATTTCAGTGGAGCAAAAACAAAACAGGATTTAAGAAATCCGGTATGAGATAGCAAAAAGATGGCGGTTTTCGTTTCTCCTTCCCTCGTTGAACAGTCGAAAACACGGAGCGTGAACAGGAAAGGCGTATACTTGAACACAGATGTCAGGAGACTAGGGAACTCCAGTCTAAAGCCTGGCTCAAATCACCCTCAGATCCCAAAAATAATTAATCCCCATCCCAGCTTCGCGAGGACAAGCGAGTCACGTATTACAGCGCGGACACTCGAACCGTGAACGCTTTGGCTTTATTTTGGCTTTATTTTGGCTTTATTTTGACTTTATTTTGACTTCATTTTCACTTATTTTGTACTTATTTTGTATTTTTTTCAGAACTAGTGATTGGCTAGTTCTGAAATAAGTGAAAATAAAGTCAAAATAAAGCCAAAATAAAGTCAAAATAAAGACAAAATAAAGCCAAAATAAAGCCAAAGCGTTCACGGTTCGAGTGTCCGCGCTGTAATAGTAATTTTGCCAACGACAGTTTGACACTCAAGATTAATTTATTTCACTTTCCCTCACTTTATTTTAGTTTTGCGAAGTGAGTGCAGAGAGAGAATACACTGAATCTTCTACTATATAAAGCTTTGCGCGATCAGCTAGTTCTCACATTGCGAGAAAGTAACTGGTACAATGTTCTACAGTCGAAGCTCTCTGAGCGGACACTCTCATAAGCGGACAGCTCTACTTACAGCCGCCTTGACAAAACCACGTTTGAACTCTAGCTCGTATAAACTCTGTATTTCTGTACACATTCCCCTATAAAGCACGCGGACGCGGACACTTTCAGGGTACAATTTGAATTTTTCTGTTGTCGGCAATATACCTCCCGTAAGCGGACACCACAAAGAGGAACAATCCTAGCCTCAATCTTATTTCGGCCAGCTCCAGTTGCGGACACTTTTTCTGCTTCCGCGGGTGGTGTTTATACGGGAGCTTCGACTGTATTCGAAGCGTTGCGTGATCGGCTCTTACATTGCGAGAAACGTTATAAATCTGAGAAGGCCCTATAGCTTATAAGGCCCTATACTGAGTAAGAAAGCCGATAGCTGTAATGCGTCAAAAGTGAATATAGTCTCGGTGAATATTAAAAACTATAGACTGAAGTATTGTGACGTTTTGAGTTAAGAAACAATGGAAGATGATTTCTGTGTTTACGAACGGAAGATGAAAACGCAACAAAATGTTTGCGTGTCAAAATGAAACTCAACGAACGAAGTTGATTTTGTTTATTGAAAACGCATTTATACGTCGAGCTTATTGTCTGTTATAATAAGAGTGAGAACGAAACCTAAAACTACTCGAATCAGACTTCGTTGTCAAAAATATCATATTGAAATTTCTCAGCCGTTAATAGAAACCCTTCACAAGCCATGTTTGATTTTCTTGACCTTTTGAATTTGCTTTCGAATGGGCTCAGAACCAGCGTGTGTATCACTGATTATAAAATTTCCAAAGAAAGAAAACTTGAGAAAATATCGCTTTCTATCCTATTTCCGTCTTACCAGAGCTTCGTGACTTTAGAAATAAATGCCTTTCAGTTATGTCCATTGAAACTTGTGAAGGTTAAGTTAAATAAAATGACAAAATAATACTAATACAACCGTTTTGTAATCTGTCGCACTTTTTTGCATAATAATCGTTTCGACCTTCGGGAAAACAGCACGTTTTTGACAGGAATTAAAGAGCTCATTAAAGAAATTACCGAGAATCTCAGACTGGAGACTCGAAAAACTAGCTTGTAACTAACTACACTAGTAATATATATCAGTGCATTTCACAGCATCGCACATAATATTTGAAAAAATGAATACTCGCAGACGCGTATTAATTTGCGTTACGGAACACCAAACAAATTCATTCACAAACATCAAGCAATTGAACCGGTGATTGAACAAGTGTAGTTTGAGATTTATCAATCAAACAAGCGTACATCACAAACTATATATAAAGTATAACGGCTTTCAGCTCAAAACAATTGTTGTTTTTCTAATTATAATTAACTCACCGATTTTCCTTAGCATTTCATTAGCTTTGATCATATTAGAAGAATTTTTGGTCAAGAATATAGCAGTCTCACTGTAAAGTCTGTAAACATATTTGTTTTCATGTCACGATAATCAAATAGACGTCGGACTGCATAATCATGGTGGACGGAAAAAAATACTTGTTAAGTTTATATTTACAGTGTACTTTACTGTAACTAAATTTCCTATCATTCTCAGTAAAGACTTCAGTCTTGATACTAATTGACCTCCTCGTCAACATGTTCGCTTTGAAATCATTTTGTTTTTATCTGTCCCTGATATTTGTGGTTGTACCACAAGTTGTCTCGTCAGCTCAAATGAACAAGTCAATTCGGATGGGAAAGTTTTCATCACTGGAGATCATAACGAGGTTGTCGTGTCCACGGCCCAAGATACGAAGATCGCGCTCGCTGAGATTAAAAAAAATTACAGTCGATGTCGCAGAGTTTGGCAACTTTGGAAAACAAAGGTACATCTAAAACTTAACTTCCCTGGACGATCCACCACTCTTTAGCGAACACATGTGTAAGATCCTTGATAAAAATAGCCCTCAGCCGTGCGATTGTGTCCTGCGGTATAATCAGCTCAAATTCTGCATGGAAAAAGTCACAAGCCGCTTTTATGACGGTTTAAAATTTAACGGCAAAATGAACTCAACTGCTATTTGCTAAAAAAAAATGATAAATCTTTGGGGCGCTTTTTTGTTCAGGTCAGTTGTTACCAACGCATGTAAATTTATTTCTCATAAATTTCATCAGCGACTAAGGTCTTTGACAATAAGAACGATCAATAGGTGTTGTGGAATTGAGTGAGATAAGATTATTTTATCTCTGTTTTGTTTTACTTCAGTCGCGGCTGATTACGCTCTGCTGTTCGCGCGAAAAGGAACCAGTGATTACGTCATCACACGTGGCATGCCAAGCCTCACAGCCGTGACAGTTTGTTTTTGGATGAAAACCGCTGATAGAGGAAATGCAGGAGCACCACTGACTTATGCTGTGTCTGGAACAGGCAACGAATTTACCCTGTTGGATTATAGAAATTTTAGGTTGTATGTGGGAGACAGTCACAGGTATAAACATTTTCAGTAACTACTTGAAGTTAATATAATACAGATGTTGACTAATCGGTGAGAGCATGCGAGCCGGCAACCTCGTTCCCAGGGTCTCTCATCCAGGGGGCGGGAAGATGAGAGACCCTGGGAACGAGGTTGGCGAGCCGGAGCCTTTTTTGCGAGCAGCGAACCTCTGATCGAAGCAATGCAAAATCTCTAATCGGTTGGGGTTTTTTAATTTCTTTATTTGCACTGCGGATGTAGTGTAAACAAAAGCAAAAATATTCCATTGTAACAGAATGGCACACACAAGTTAATTGAAACACTTCATTTCAAATAATTTCGGTGGTTTTCTGATGGGAGTGATATAAGCATTGGCGAGGAGAGATGATGGAGGCCAAAAAAATCGCAACAGATCATTGAACCGGCAAACTGCCGACATTTTTAGTTATATTTCCGCACGAATTCTTGGTTTGCATCTGACGTCATCAAAATTCTAAAATCTAAACTGTTAATTCTACAAAGCTATTCTTTTCACATATTCTAGACATACAAAACATTAATCTCTATGCAAAATTTGGTATTGATTCAATGCTTCGTTTCGGAAATAAAGCATTTTGAAGGTAACATTGATGCAAACCACCAATATGCCGAAAATCCAAATTTCATCTTGCCAAAGCCGCGGTGATTTACCTGTAGTTGCAGAGATGCAGAAGTTGCCGGACAGTGACCTGAAAATCAGGCCAATTTTTTCGCGCTCCTTACATTCTCTTTACGGTATGAGAGCGCGGAAAATTCGCATGATCGCAGGTTAGCCGGACAGTTACGGAATCTTATAAAGTCATTGAAAATTCTCTAAATCCCGAACAGCAACACAACATTTTTAACTAGTTTACAAAGCGTTTTAGCTCAGTTACTCTACTATTCAGTATATAATCGACATGGCATGAAATATTTTTAAGGCAAACTAACTGGATCGGGTGCCTGTGCAATTAGATTTTTATCCACAGGTGTGCGTGTAGAGAAATGTTATTACCTAATATTTGGCTACATGAAGCCCATTCCAAACCCCCCCCCCCTCCCCCCCCCCCCCCCTCCTGATAATTATTGCACAGTCCCTTAGGAAGCCGAACTGGAATCTCGGCGTAGATACTTTAAACGACTTACTGATGTAGGATCTGAACTCTCCACTTATTCAGTTGCAGAAAACAGTTTCCCATGAAGTCAAGAGAAGCTTAAACTCAATTGACTCACAAACGCGCTACACACAAAATTTGTTTCCTGGGAGTGAATCTAACTCTTTGCTGCTCTCTTTAGCGGCCATATTTCCGTATCTGCAAACGATGGAAAGTGGCACCACATCTGCGTAACATGGGAGAATACCGCTGGATCATGGAAATGTTCAGAGATGGCAAGGTTGCAGCTTCTGGTAAAGGTTTTAACACAGGTAAATTATTCTACTCAGTACTTGCCAAATAAGGCTCCTAAACTAGCATAGTACTTCATATAACTCACTGACTGAGTAGCTTATACTGACACCACATCTCAAAGTGCAATTGATACGCTGCCATTTGATACAATTTTGATTAGTTTTGTGGTTTTCTGTAAGTTTTTCTGAGAAAAAACACTTACGATGGAAAGGGTCACCATAAACTGAGCTGAGAGTTGCTTGACTTGGTTTTCATTTTTCACGGTTTGCTCGATAAAAAGAAAAATTAAAGTTCCATCGTTTTTCTGATATTTTACAGGCCACGTGATCCGTGGCGGTGGAGCCCTGGTACTAGGACAAGAGCAAGACTCATTGGGAGGATCCTTTGAAGCCAGTCAAAGTTTCATCGGTGAAATGACAGGTGTCAATATCTGGGATCACGTGATTACAGACCAACAAATCATACACATGTCTCAGTCGTGCCTGACAGGGGTAGGGAACGTGTTCCAGTGGCGTGACTTTAAAGGTCACGTGAAAGGCACAGTGAAGATAATTCACTTATCATGTTAGAGTGAAGATGCCAGCTCGGGCTATAAATAACATACACGTCAGCTGATGTGATATGTAAGCATTGTGGAGCATCTATCATTAAACACAAACTTTGAAAACCATCTTTTGTGTGTTTTATTTGTGTTCAACAAAATTCCAGGCTCCATTCTTGAGTTCTAAACTTTCCTTTAGCTGTAGTCACTTGCTCTGTTTACGTTCGTTCACTAGTTATCCTCTTGATTTGGATCCTGCCGAGTTGATATTCAAGAGCTAAGGGAATGCCAATAATTATCAAGAGGGGAGGTTGGAAAATGGGAAAATATTAGGTAATAGCCCCCCTCCTAAAGTAGTGAATTGCTAGTTATTGCCCCGCCCCCCTTTCTAATCAGTCAGAAATTATGTACGACCATTATGTACACTCACAGTATACACACACCTTTATACAAGTAACCTGCATTTTTTTCTACACGCACCTGTGGATTAAAATCTTATAATAGAAAGAAGAGCTCCTACTACATGTTTAATTGTTGGACATCCGCGTCTGGAACAAACATCACCTCCGTAGCAATGTACAACAGAGACATAGCAGAAGGAAAAGAGCATGTGTGTTATTTTTAAGACCTTTTAAGTCAGTCACATTGGCCGTGCAAATGTCGCGTGCCAATGTCAGTTTCAGCATTCCTATTTTTTTTTGCAGCTTTATATTATAGATTGAAAACTACCTGAGAGCACTATAAAGTATTGAAACTGTAAGGATTTGGCCTTTGTTACCATTCAGAAATAAAAACGAAAATGGTGTCAGATATCCAACCGAATCCATCAGAAACAAAACAAATTAATGGTAACATGAATACGACTATAAAGAGGTCAACATTCCCTTAGCTATTTCCGGGAATTCGTTTAAACAGGAAAAACGAACATAAGTAGGGGTCAGTAAGCTGTTGCGTCTTACAAGCAGATGAGCAAACATGGACATCAAAAGCGTAAAGAGCTCTAACGTTCTCCTGTTTGGCCTTTTGTTGAATTTCATTCTTACGTTTGGTTTGCTTGTTTTCACGTGCTTGTCGTTGCATCGATTGGATTCTCGCATATCAACAGTTGAACGGAATTTACTGGTTATAAATCATCCACCTGGGCCTGTCAATCGCGTGATTAAACCAACATCTACGCATTCGCGTTCAAGTGCATCACAAATGAAGGAACATGTGGTCAAAAGAGCTGTCGATAGTCCATCCCTCTGCCGCATATGCAGCAGTGTCTGTTTTAAAAACTCAAATGGGCATCGAAATGTAAGTTGCTCTTTACTTTATGTCATTATTTCCGTCTTGGGCTCTGTTCCAAATAATTGACACGCAAATACAAATCGCTCCCCTTGGTAAATGGATCAGTACGTAACCATTCTTTTCTGTAAGTAAACTGAATCGCAAACGAAAGATAAAATGAAAGAAGAAGAGAAACGTTTTACTGCCCGCCTCTCATAAACTAGTTGTAGCTTATGTTGTTTTCATTGCAATGGCGGGCACGTATCCAACATCGAATGTCTTCATCGTCAAAGGTCAAATTAAACAAACATTGATAACAGAAAAAGCTCTTTTGAACTGAAATTTTTTTGAACTGGAACAGAAATAATTGAATGTTTTCTTCGCCACATAAACAACGAAATCATCACGTGATTTGCTTCAGTATTATGGCATACTGAGAGAATTAGTAATTGATAGGATCGTGTGTCAGTTGGCTTGCAGATCAATCGGTTCTCCCGACTGGAATGGTATTTATCAGCTCAGCTCAGGTAGCCTCCACTGTTGGAACAAATTGTTGGAAGTGTTATCTAAACGGAAAATTTCATTAAATAAATGAACAAATCGTTCATTGTTAGGAAAAACTATGCAAGTATCAGTCATTTTCGGTTGGAATTCCCCACTCGCCGCCATTTTTAATTTTATGACGTCACATATTATGTATAAAAATCCAAAATGGCGGCGCGCGTTAAAACCGAAACACAAAGTGACTTTGTATCCAAGTTTCCTTTCAATAAATTTTCTGTTGTGACTATTTCCATCGGCGATTTATTTCAACAGCGGAGCTATTTTTTGAAAGGGTCTCTTCTTCCCGGTCCGGTCAAACCAACTTGAACTTAAATTGTTTTATCTTCAATCAACAGAATATGACAGTGGAGAAAAGTCAAAAGAAGATAGTTTGCGTGGAAGGTAAGATATATATCATTCCTTTTTATATTGGGTAACGCAATATATATTGCGTGACACAATATATTCGTATGGGTAGTTTTTGTCATGGCACACTCGATCACTCTCTCCTAAGATGTTGACTTTTGAAAATTTTAAAGAAACGTATGGAAAATTGAAGTACGAGATTTTCCTTCTAACAACGCTTCAAACACTACTACAACAGCGCAAGATATATATTTTTTTCTTTGTGTCGCGGTTTCCCTTATGGTACACTACAAGCTACTTGTGCAAAAGACGCATGCGTGTAGCGCCCAAATTCGAAATATAATCACCAGAAGTCACTGGCGTGAATCGCAACAATCAGGACATTTTAGGGAAAAGGACAATTTCTACAACTTATTGTTGAAATTTCCGAAACAAAATGTTATGACTAAAATTAAAAACTGGTAAATATATTATTGAAAAATTGAGTAATATAACTTGAGTGAAATTTATGCGCCAACATGACACATCTGCTAGCCACATGAGTGTCTTGTCTACTCGCGGTTGTCTAAAAACACAATGAACTTCGACGGTCTTCATCTCTGGAAAAAGGAAGGAAATTACTTAAGTTAAGATGATGGAAATTCAAACGTTAAACAATTTATTTTCAAACTCAATAGTGATTACACATACCGTCAACACACAAACCTTGATAATATAATGAAAATATAATTTTAAATATGTGATGTCAAAAGGTGAAAATAAGCCTGATTGAGTTCTGATTATTTCAACCCAAAACTGTGTATATGGTAGAGGTCAAGAGTGTCAAGTCAATATTCCCTGATAAGACAAACTGTTTATATTAATTTATCTTATCGTGGCGGGCTGGTTTTAGGCAGGATATCGGGCTAATTACAGTATAGTTGCACGTTCATAAGTGTTTGGCATTCAGGTCGAATGGACATATGTTTCTCCCTGGCGGTGGGGCATTTTATCATCGTGAAATTGCACTTTTGGAACGCTTTAAATACAAGACCGTCGTATTTTGGAAAAAATCGACTGACATACCGACGGACATTGATACGGAATTGATACGGAATCTTCTCTTCACGCATAAGACACTCGATAAACCCAAACAGGGATCCTGCGCAGTTGCCATCTATTCCTCAGATCATACGCACCAGTGGAATTTTAACAGTTATGTAAGTCTGAATGGTAAAAACGAGAGGGATTGGAATTTTTTCAAACATCGCTTTCTTCACGTGCCCAAACTAGGAAAAGAAAAAGACTGCTCGCAATATTCATCTCAAGTCGAAACTAGTCGTGTGTAGTTCCGAAGTCCGCAACAAACGAAAAAAAACCGTACAGCGTGTTAAGTAATAATAATAATAATAACTTTATTAAAGTGTCAATAATTATAGCAGTTGCCCAAGTCCGTCTGCGACGCATGCGCAGGCTAACTAAATAAGGACACTATAAAATAAATACTATGAGCAGTTTGAAAAAGAGTACGAGCCATGAGGGTTAAAATCGGTGAAAGCCATGAAAAGCAGTTACGCGAGTCACATGAACATAAACAGCTCTGTGAGGAAGCGTAGTATCTTAAACAAACAATCCTCATCAGACCTCGCATTTAACAAGGCTTAAATTGAGCGCGAAATCAGGTTACTCAACTCGTACATTAATTTTATCAGGTCGCGTTGGACCTCAAGGTGCACCAGGCCCCGCCGGTTCATCTGGACCTACTGGTCCCCAGGGCCTTACTGGAACAAGTGGTAAAAGAGGAAGAAAGGGAACGAGGGGTCAACCTGGTCCCCAGGGAAAACGAGGCATGAGAGGATTACCAGGACACCCGGGGGCAGTAGGTCCCCCTGGGAAATCAACACAACATGAAACAAACCGTACTGATGGGCGTCGGTTAGGTAAGATTTTTGGATCATTTGTGATACGTTTAGCCAAGTTCTGAGCTTTCTTTTCGTGGAGAAAACGCACAAAAGCAGGTGTGAAGGGAAAAAACGAGGGAGGACTAGGCCTCTTTCCCCAGTCCCCGCGCATTTCGCATTTCACATAATCTGGTGAAACACTGATGAAGGCTTGTCCCGAAACGTCTGACTTTTTTTTATACGGCTTTCAGCACTCCAAACATGCAATGTACATCATGCATCGTGTTATTTGAGTGTTATGCAACAAATAAAAGCATTTTCTTTACTAACAGCCTGCTAGAACAAGCTACTGTAGTAGTGCGTTGTGATGTGATAGCTCTGACCGATGTGATTTGATTTGATGTGTGGTGTGGTGTGGTGTATCAAAATTATTTCGTTTGGTGTAAGTTTTCGGCCATAACGTTCAAGAGAACTGAATAAGATTTATTTCTAACCATTGCATTAATAATGACTTTTCATCTTGGAAAGGGAAACACAAACGTAAAGCTGATGGTGCACATAAGTAACAACCCTTGGACGTACAAGGGGTGGATGCCACCACCCCCCCCCCCCCCCCCTGATGTTTTTTGTTTTGGGGGGGAGGGGATTTACCCTGGGATGCTCAAACTTTCAGTAGCTGTTAAGGTAATTCCTTAGTATTGCACTGCGCATCCCTTCTGCGCATAATTTCGCGTGTAATTAGCGCGCGCACATTAAAAACATGGCGGCTTTTTCATTATGACTATGCCCGCCAGAGAGGTAAATGATCGTTTTCTCGTAAACGAGCGTGGTGACCTATCATTTTTTTTTTCGCATAATTAAGTCTAGTAATCATCTTCTTTCTATACAAGGAGTATAGACCAATTCTTAGTGCAAGGAAATAATAATCACTGAAAACGTGAAAAAATACGTGTTTTTGTATGATTTTGTAAGGAATTATGAGGTATTTTTAGTCGATTATATCTCTTTCGCGGGGCTGGTGACCTATTCTTTTATTCTATATTTTGAAACATTACATCACAATGTTCAACTAGGGAAAGTTTCAGAAACTTCCCAGTGTAACTTCTATTTCGATGGAATTACCTTAATTCATCCTACCCGGACATTTTGATGTGACAACTGTTTGTCAGCCCTTTTTGATGTAATGACATGCAGCTTTATCCAAATTTCACGTCGTATGACGTCGTATGACGTCATATCCAACAAATAACCATCTTATCCTGTAGAGATGGGTAGAGATATTGCACAAAGCGTAACTGACAAGCGTACGTTAAACAGTAGATATTGGCTTTTCCATATTAATTTATTTTTTCGTCAGAGCTTCTAGCCACTGACTTCCAAGAGAAAGATGAATTTAAAATGTTGTGCAATTGTACGAGCTATATAGTTATTCAAGAATGACAACAAGACATATTTTTTTCCAGAATTACCACATTTCATTACAAAGCCTTCTTCCTCTGTGACGGTAAAAGTGAAACAGAACGTCGCATTACCTTGTGAAGCAGCTGGGTTCCCGCAGCCGCAAATCACGTGGTATAAAAATGGTCACGTGATACAAGAAAGACGACGGTTAAAGATAGGAAATTTGGAATTCAAAGAAATCCAGTTTGAAGACCGCGGTACCTACACCTGTACAGCGGAGAATCTGTTGGGCAAAGTCCAATTATCAGTCAGTGTAACCGTGAACGGTATGTAAAGCAGAGTAAAGCAATACAATTAATTCTGCTAAGCCCACATGTGCAGTGCAGTTGCAAAACGCTCGTTCGACCACCAATTCCCCGAGGAAGTTTATGTAAACACGAGGCGTTATCTGAGAGTGGCATTTAGAGCTATGATTGAATTGTTGCTTTATTGTCTTTTTTTATATACCAAAATATGGCTTTTGATAACTTGATGTGATTTCCTTATATTGTACTGCGCATCGTTACTGGGCATAATTTCACGGGTAATCGGCGCGCGCACGTTAAAACATGGCGGCTTTTAGTTTCCGGCTAAGCTTGTATTGCCAGTGAAGTAAATGGTCGATTTTTCTTTCTTTTTTCCTCAATAAATAAATAATCACTGGGAACGTGAACTTGCCCAGTACTAACACATCTTTTCTATTTTATATTGCAAGAGGGGCACCTTTTGTCGGGAATGGTGTTCTAAAAGTGGCTCGTAATACTTTAGACCTTACTATCTTTGGCATTCCATCACAGCTACATCAGTAATGCTGAAGAGTATTAACGTTTAGTACAAATTTGTATACGTGGTTTTACCGCAGTAGTCTCGGATGTATATGTTCTTCACGATCAGGGCTAATACATATTCATTCACCATAAACTATCACCTCCACACATTATCTCCATAACATTTTCTCGCTGGTCAATTTATGACGTAACATTAACAGCACACAAATCGGACTCCACAGGAGGTTTAGGCAATACATAATTAAATCTATAATACCCGATATATTTCCAATGCTTTTAACATGCTATCAATCTTTTTTTAGTGCCAGCAAAATTCGTGACAAAACCAGCGAAATCTGTAACTGCTTACAAAGCATGGGACACTATTCTGAGATGTAACATATTTGGTTACCCCACCCCTGTGATTACATGGACAAGATCTCTAAAGCAACTTCCAATCAACCGACATGTCATTTATGGCAACAAACTTACGATTAAAAACACAACAGGGGATGATGATGGCGGCGCTTATCTATGCCAAGGAGCTAATCAATTGGACAGTGTGATAGCAGTGACATGGGTTTTTGTAAAAGATGTTGGTAAGCTAACAATTTGAAAAATGGCATGACAACTTTAATAATTAAAATAAGGATTTCGTGAATGAAACACGGCTCTTAAATAATGGATAAAAGGCAAAAAACAGTGGACGAAAATCCTGCTGTTAGAACGTTGAATCCAAAATGAGGATCTGATCAGGCAAAAGGTAAACTAGTCCAAAGACTACTCAGCTGATGCAACAACGTATATTTTTGGTTAAATTTTACAAAATATTCAAACTAGCCAAACTAGCCTTCATCAGGTACAAGATGTTACTAATGAAATTGTATAAGGCTAAAGAAAATACATGGAAAGTGTCGCAATACAGGAAAGGACTGGAAGGATAGATAAGGGCTAAATGTCATCACAGTTACTCGTACCATCAGGTCAAGGGTGTTAGCTTTAAATAAAAGATGTGCATATCTGGCTTTACGAATCGAGTCGTTAGAGTTAGAATGGTTAGGATTGGGAAAAATGTTCCAAAACAGTAGTAGGTTTAGATTTAATATTAGGTTTTTCAACTGATCGTCTGTGTTTGTCAAATCTGTTTTTAGGTTGACGTTTCGTTTCACCAATGTTAAATAATTTTTCTTGTTTCTTTAAGTGAATCCCTACATTGTGTCCAGTCCCCCCAGGGACATTCAAGTACAAAATGTGGGTGATTCTGTTAAGTTCAATTGCTCTGCTCGTGGCACGCCGCTACCTGAAGTCAAATGGTTCAAGGATGGGCGACGTGTTATTTCTACAGCAGTGCATGGTGGGAACGATTTAATAAAGAGCGAATTTGTCATTATCACTTTAAGCCGAGTGATGCTGGGATCTACACGTGTCTATTTCATAATGACAAGAATAACACAGCTAAAGCTAACACAAGCCTAAGTATGTCAATAATTTTTAAATTTGCTTGCTTTTTATAGGTATGAATAAAACCATTTTCTTAGCAAACAGCCTATAGAATAATTTTATTTTCTGTATATCAGTGTTCAGGTAGCAAACCACTCTTCGATATGTTAATTTTAATTACGCAACAGGCGTTATTGAGCATTAGAGCGGAAACTATCAATACTTAGGATTGCGTTTTCTCTGAGCAGAAGGGCGGAGGCCTTGATAATCATTTCTCAAACTCATTAACAATTCATCAAGTTCAAACAAAGGAAATAAATAACCGTGTCGGAGGTTTGGATAGATGGTCTTAATTACCACATATTTCAACGATGTTATGTAATTTGTCCGTTTACATCTTAGGTTTTGTTTCGATTGAGAAGATGTACATCGAACACTCGAGACAGTGTTTCATCGGATATCCAAACACCTCGAATTTCATCAAAAATACTCCGCTGCGCGTCGTATTTTCAATTATCTTCTCGGTGTTTGGAATCACGATGAAACACCGTCTCTCGTGTTTGATATAACGAAAACCGAATCCTGTGGCTTTTGGTAAAATTTGCAACGTTTTGTGATTTTGTTTTGATCACTTTAAAGGAACTATGCCACGATATTTCAGGTTTAAGTCATTTTTCTGATAAAAAAAATTATTTCGAATTGAAAGAAACCTCAAAATTATAGTTTACTGAGGTAGAAAAAGACCAAAGAGGTAATAATAAAACGAAAAGGAACAAGGATGGTTAACACTGAGGAAGATTAAGACGGATTGCGAACGACGAACTTGAAAAAAAATGGCATCCGATTTGTTCAAGATGTGCCATCCGTGACGTAGCTCCTTTAACCTCACGGATTTTTGTGATTTATTTCCCATTGCTTATGCCGGATTTCTTTCTTTGTGGAGATCTAAGCTTTCCCGTTTCAGCGGACGTTTTTAACCAAAAAACATAACTGTTTGTGTCGTGACGTCACCATCCTCGGAGACCCAGGACAGTTAGTCGGGCGAGACGAGGTTAATCGGACAATATCGGCGCGACGAAACTTTACAAGAAAGCGCGATTAACTTCGTCTCTCCGTGACATTCAGACAAAAAAAATTCAGTACAGATAAGATAAATAAGTAGAGTGTATTTTAGCCAGTTTCTTTTGTAGGGTTTTGTTTGATAGCAAATCATTAACTCACAACTCGACTAAAGCTCACTTTATAATTTTTTTTTATTATCATTATTTTTAAGCGTTAGTCAATTGTGGTGATCCAGGTTCTCCATTTAACGGACAAAAACATGGCTCACGATACTGGACTGGTGAATCTGTGACGTTCATTTGTCATCCGGATATCGCTTGATTGGACCGTCCACCAGGCTGTGTCTGCCTTTCGGTAACTGGAGTGGTATAGTGCCTTCATGTAAGCGATGGAATTCTATACTCTATTTATACCATGCAGTTACTCTTATACAACGACCTTTAACGGTAAAAAGTAAATGGTATACAGTTAAGAATTCATTGTTGAATTTTAGTTTTAGTTTTTGTCTTAAATCGCATGGGTGGCGTGGTGGCCTAATGTTTAGCGCGATGGACTCCGGCTAGAACCGTCCCTTGAAGATCGAACGCTGGCCGGGAATACTGTCTTGTGTTCACAGTGCCTTTCTCCACCCAGGGGTATACATGAATACCGGCGAACTGTTTGGGCAACCTGACAAAATGTTGTCTGGGAGCTTCCGATGACTATAGCATCTCAATCAGGAGTAGCAATATTCTTAGTCGCTTTATGCTACGAAAACTGGGATGAGTAGAGACTTTACCTCACCACTTACTTAAAACGTAGTTCAAAAATCATCGTCGTGTTAGCAAAGAAAGAAAATCAATAGCGAGAACTTTCCGCCAGTCACTCGGTTGTTTTTGTTAACAATTTCAAGTTCCTTTCTAGTAGGAACTGAAACGTGGCTATATTCTCAATTGGAAATGTCAGTAAACACAACTTTCACAATAACATTACAAGATGTTTAATTTGAAAGCAAATTCAAGCCTTATTTCAAAACTGAACAAGTAGCGTACAACACTTTATTATTCTACTATTACGTCATTTCACCATATAAGGTCAAGAGAACACGTAAAATTGGTATTGACTAGTTGAACAGAGCGAATACGGAAAATAGCATAATAGTCGGGAAATTTTGCAGTAGAATAATAAATCCCTTATTCGATGGTTTTTAAAACATATAATACGAGCGGACATTTTGCTCATTGCTTGCATTTCGCAATACTACGCAACTCGCAAAATATCCACGCGTGTTAAACCATCGAATAAGGTGTATAAAATGTAATATTTTTCCACGGGAACGTAACGGTGCATGATTCTATGACTCCAATTCCCTTCAATGTTTTTAAATAAAGGTCGCAGAATTTGTCCTCCTTTGGGAAGCCTGGAGCATGGTTTTACTCACGGGCAGCAATATTGGGAAGGAAAGCATATTTCATTCAATTGCAAGCCTGGTTACTGGCTAAAAGGATCATCAATACGTCACTGCTTGAACAATGGTTCCTGGACAGGAGTTCAGCCTTCGTGTATTTTTGGTAAGAGTTATTAACACCATTAATCTATGAGCGCGCGTTGGATATGATATGACAGTCACTGGTATAACCAATGAGGCCCCAGATTGGTTATAATCATCTCATATCCAACAAGCGCGAATGAAATAAGTGATTTTTCAGTTCGATCTAAATGAAGCCTGATTTGTAAGAAAACGGCGGCAAAACGTCTGGCGCGGTGTTCAGCTGGCAAGTTGAATGAAGAGAGCGTAAATCAGAGTTTTCTTCGGATTTAAGGGAGTGTTTCACGGTTCGGCGCATGTGCCAGTTTATCAACTTTATCCGTTTAAAAAAGCCCACTCACATGTACTTCTCGATGCTTCGGTAATCACACTATAATTAGTCCAAGCAAAACGACGAATGACCAAAATTCACAAAAAATTTCAACGGATTACACCGAGAACCAGAAGTTAAAGACAATATATACAGAGTCGAACTTATTTATTCCCTGAGTGCTCTTCCTCTCTTCTCTCACGTGTATAAGATACCTCATTTCTACCATACATTGATCACATTATACGTTACATTATATCACATTATATCACATTATACATTATACATTATACATAAAAAAAGGAGTGGAAAGACCGCTTTAAATATATATCAAATTCAACCCCATGCAGGACTGTTTTTGTTTGCTAATGAATCGTAAATATATATTAATCTTTAGTGCACTTTTTGTTCAGGTTATCACCAACATACATTAAAATGAAAAATTTCAACAGCTGCAGTATTCAAGTGTGTCTAGGTGATTTGTCTATACAAATAATTCGGGACACTTTGTTTAACTTATTGACAGGGAAACTGGATGCGATGAACAAAACCATTGAAACTTTGTCCAAAACGGTTGAGTCACTGGACGAAAATATCAAAAGGAAGTTGGATTTGATGAACAAGTCGAATGCAGGGCTGTCTGTGAAGGTTCAAGCCATGTCTCAGAGATTGACAACTTTGGAAAGACAAGGTATACATACAAACTAACTTCTAGCGATCCACCTCTCTTTGTAAGATCACAAAGATCACTTGTCACCACCTATTTTTGTAAGATCACTTTCAGTGCTGTAGCCAAATTGTTATAAGTGAAGCTTTAGGTGGCGCGTATAATCAACTCTAATTCTGTATAATAGCCACAGACCGCTTTTATGATTCAACCGAAAAATGAACTCAATTTACTGCTATTTGCTAAAAAATTGATAAAGCAGCTTTGGGGCGCTTTTTTATTCAGGTCAGTTGTCACCAACGCACATAATTTTCTTTCTCATAAATTTCATCAGCGACTAAGGTCTGACAGTTTACAAAAATAAAAGTGCAGACTGGGATGAAGGTAAAAATTAATAAAAACGCATCTGAATTGAAGGTGGTATAATTAGATAAGAACGATCAATAGGTGTTGTGGAGTTGAGTGAGATAATATTATTGTTTTTCTGTTTTGTTTTCCTTCAGGGGCTGATTACGCTCTGCTGTTCCCGCGAAGAGGAACCGGTGATTACGTCATCACACGTGGCATGCCAAGCCTCACAGCCGTGACGGTTTGTTTTTGGATGAAAACCTCTGATACAGGAAATGAAGGAACACCACTGAGCTATGCTGTGCCTGGAAGAGACAACGAATGGGACTTGGTTGATTATAGAAATTTTTTGTTTTGGGTGGGAGGCAGTCACAGGTACGAAAAATGTTCTAGTTACTTAAAGCTAACATTTCATTCTGATGTCTGATTAACGAAGCAACGCGAAATCTCTAATTGTTTAATTCTTTAGTTTCACTTCGGTGGTAGTGAAAGCAAAATCAAAAGTACTTTATTAAAACAGAATGGCAAAGAAGACCAGACTGTGGTTTCTGATTTAATTTGAGTGATATTAGCATCAGTGAGGAGAGAAGGCCAAAAAAGAATCATTAGGAAATAACAACAAATCTTCGAACCAAACTGCCGAAATTTTTAGTTACTTCGATATTTGCCGAGAATCCTACTAACTTTCTTGTTCTCAAAGCCCAGTGATTAGTTAAAGAGATGGAGAAGTTGAACATTTGCCTGTTTTTTTACCCAGTATGAGACTAAGGGCTCCAAAATTATTGAAAATTGTCTAAATATATCCCAAACAGCAACACAATTTTCTACAATTATATAATCGACACTGCGCATTTAGGAAGCCGAAGGAATCTCGGCGCAAAAAACGAGTTACTGAGGTAAGATTTAAGGTGATTCCTCAGAAATAAAAGTTGTTGAACGATTTTTTTGAAACTTTCCCTGAATGTTCCCTACCAAGCACTGTTTCGAAAAATACAATAAAAAAGATAGGTCACCGTGCTCGCAAACGAGATATGATGGACCAATGTTACCCCATTTATGCCTGTACTGGTACTAATCACGCGCGAAGTTATTTCATCGGTTCAAGTAACATTTCGCGGTAGCTAGAAGCAAAGTTTAAAGTAATACTTGAAAAAAACTTGATAAGTTCAAAGTCTCGACCATATGGAACAATTTAATATATAATTTGTGGAAAATATCACACAAATTCAAACTACATAGACTCAAAACGTTCCTCGCATCGATGTTTTCAAGGTCATAACTTGCACCCACGAGTAACGGTTTTGTGCACGCTTTTAGCGATATCTTTTTTTCCTTCCGAAAATGTTTTTATTTTATTTTTTTAACTTAAAGAGGATAATAACATAAAAATTATGCAATAAAAAATATAGGTCACCGTGCTCGTTTACGAGAAAACATTTATTTACCTCCCTGGCGAGCATAGCCACAAAGAAAATGCCGCCATGTTTTTAATGTGCGCGCGCTAATTACGCGCGAAATTATGCGTAGTAAGGATGCGCAATGCAATACTGAGGAATCACCTTAAGGTGAGTCCTTAGTATTGCACTGCGCATCGTTTCTGCGTATAATTTCGCGCGCAATTAGCGCGCGCATATTAAAAATTGGCGGTTTTTTCATTATGGCTATGCTCGCCAGAGAGGTAAATGATCGTTTTCTCGTAAACGAGCGTGGTGACCTATCATTTTTTTTTGCATATTTTAAGTCTAGTAATCATCTTCTTTCTATTCAAGGAGTATAGATCAATTCCTAGAGCAGAAAAATTAATAATCACTGGAAACGTGAAAAAATACGTGTTTTTGGTTGATTTTGTAAGTAGTTATGAGGTATTTTTAGTCGATTATATCTCTTTCGCAGTAGTGGTGTCCTGTTCTTTTTATTCTATATTTTGAATCAATAACATCGCAACGTTTAAGTAGGGAAAGTTTCGGAAACTTACTAGTACAACTTTTATTTCGATGGAATCACCTAAATGCTTTCTCTTTTAAAAGAGAGGCAATTTATATTTGCATGACAAAAACGCTAGACACAAAATGTGTTTCATCTACAAAATTTAAAAGCAAACGTTTCTATTTAGTCTAAGAATTGTCACATAGAGTTATTAACAGCTGAAATAAGAAACAAGCAATAAAATATGCTGGGAGTGAATCTAACACTTTGCTGCTCTCTTTAGCGGCCGAACTTCCGTATCTGCAAACGATGGAAAGTGGCACCACATCTGCGTAACATGGGAGAATACCGCTGGATCATGGAAATTGTTCAAAGATGGCAAGGTTGCAGCTTCTGGTAGAAGTCTTAATACAGGTAAATTATTCTACTCAGTAACTATTCCATTGTCAAATAAGGCACCTAGCTAAACTAGCATAGTACTTCATATATTATAACTCACTGACTGAGTAACTTACCGCTAACTGACACAACATATCAAAGTGCAACACGCTGCCAGTCGATATTATTTTTTTTTTTTTTTCTGAGAGCGCGAGAGTGCGGAACTCTCGAATCCTGCAATCTGATTGGTTCCGAGAGCGGGCAAGATTTTCCAATCTTGCCCACGGTCAAAATATCAAATGACTTTGCCGCCAGGCCTGCGCTGCCCAAGCGAAGAAGTTTTAATTTCAGCAACGTGCGAAGGTCGATGCGAAGAAGCTTTTACTGAATTTTTCACATTATATTGCTCTCTTATCGTTGTCAAGTGAATGGAGAACTACCCAGAGGAATTAAAAGCTTACATTTCTTCAAAAAGGCGAGTGTTCATTTGATTTTAACCGACATAATTTGAGTTTGTTGTTGTTTTGGAAATCACTTTCACGCTCTCTAGACTTGCGATTTTAAATTACAAATGTCCGTGTTTAGACTCAATTCCTTAGTTTTAGTCATTTGCTTTTCGTATCTCTTTTTTACCGAAACAGCCCTTCATTAACTTTCATTCAAGAAAGAACTTATAGTGATTACCGGTAACCCAGAAAATAATTATAATTATCGGCTCGTATAAATCAGTTGTGTCGGTACGTTGAAACTGAATGCATGAATACAGTTTGTCAAGGTTTCGCATAAAATGAAAATTGTAAATGGCCATCGAATGGCAAGAATTAGATTAACATGGAAATGAAATTGTAGAAAATTGAGGAAACAGTTTTGCTCGGAAAATGCTTTGCCGGTTACGCCGGACTTTGAATGGCTTTTATGCAAACTGATTTGAAATAGCTTCTCATTTCAGCTTTTAGTGATGAAATTCCGTTTGAGTCACCATCGTCTGTTCTTCACATCTACCTTTCTGTAATTCTGGTGTAAAAATTAATCGTCTGAGTTTCTTGTTATTTGGATTAAGTTTTATTTCTTCGGTAGTTTTATAGCGAGCTTGCGATCAGCTAAAGGAATACGCGCGCGCGTGAAAAACAGATTTTTCAAAATAAGATTTCAAGATTTCTAGCATTACCAAACCAAGTAGGAAAAAAAAAAAACGTTATTTGCCGGCCTTGGTCGGTCCGTATTGAGAAAAACTGTGCCCTCGGTCTTGAGTACGGCCCTCGGCCTACGGCCTCGGGCCGTACTCAAGACCTCTGGCACAGTTTTTCTCAATACGGATCGGACCTCCCGGCGGCAAATAACATATATACATTCAACTCACTATCTCTTTTCTGATTGGCCGGAAAGCGCACAGTGAATTTTCGAAATCAGCGCCTTTGAAAGCATCGTATAATACGTCATCTACCTACAGATTATCGAGAGGATCACGGGTAATAACCTGCAGATTATACAATAATCATGTCAAGGACACTAAAGGTCATGGGTAATCATGTCATCTATGACCGCGGTGCATGATTTCCAAGGGTAATCATGTCAAGTTCGCGCGCTTTTCGTTGCTTGCCGCTAAGTAACATCGGTGGCAGAAGCGTTATTCTTTTTCGTTGAATGTATAATAAAACAATTATTAGATTCGGTTTTTGCGGATATCCAGAATAATCAAGGCCGAGGTAAGAGTTATCAGCCGAAGCCGAAGGATATCAAAAAGACCTCATCCAATAATTGTTAACAATTTGATTGTGGTTTTCTCGAGTTTTCTGTAAGTTTTTCTGAGACAAAAACATTTATGATGGAAAGGGTCACTATAAACTGAGCTGAGAGTTGCTTGACTTGGTTTTCATGTTTCACGGTTTGTTCGATAAATCAAAAGCGCTTTTGCGCCAACTCATGAATGGCTTGGGTAGGAATGAGAACAAAAGATGAAACTAAAAGCCTGTCTAAGGGATTGCGAATAATCAAACACGTACAGTAGCTGGCAAATGTAATGGGACAGTCACTCGAAACACGAACGACTCGAAACTCGAAAACTTCGAGTGCTTCGAGTATCGAGTCTCGAGTCGAGTGCTTTGAGTATCGAGTCGAGAAAACAAAGAGATTATCGCTTGATTAAGTTTTCACAAGACTAGTCGGGGAAAAGGCCGCACTTCTCTTCATTTCTAGATCGTTCGAAATATTCGAACGCGCACCACGTTGAAGAAAAGCGCTTTAACATCACGATGGAAAAGAAAGTTATTCGCCTCGCCTGCATAGAAACTTTGGCTATTTAGTTCTTCGAAGAAAATGTTATGAAAAATGATTCCACACTCAACGCGCTAGGAATTTTTCATTCATGGAAAGCGAAGTTCAATGCGTGACAGAATATGTTTGTTTAAAACGTGACGTCTTGCCAAAGTTCTGAATATGTACTCGCCGGCTTTCATTCAATTCACTATCTCTTTTCTGGTTGGCCAAAAGTGTACAGTGAATTTTCGAAATCAGCGCTACCTGCAGATTATACAATAATCATGTCAAGTTCACGATAGCCTCGCGGGTAATCATACCATGTATGACCGCGGTGCATGATTTCCAAGGGTAATGTTCGTGTAGTTTTTTAAGTTTATCGGCTAGGCTGTCACCATAGTTAATAGAGCGAAACTACAATAGACCTGTTTGATAGATAAGATTTAATCCACTCTAAGGTTTGACCGCGTACTTCAATATATTCTAGTTTGGTCAGTAGTAGACTGTGATCTACCGTATCAAAGGCCTTCTTTAGATCTAAGAACACAACTCCACTAATCAGTCAAGCCTCTGTCTATATTGAAACACCATTGGTTAGTAAGGTCAAGGAGCGCGGTTACCGTCGAGTGGAGAGATCTGAAACCAGACTGGCGTGGATAACGATTCTAGCTATAGTCGATAAGACTGAAATGGGTCTATATTTGGATCGTTGCGTTCACCTGTTTTGTGCACAGGAGAAAACTTTCCTAATATCCAATCGTTAGGGAATACTCTGCTTTTTATGGATAGATTGAAAAGGTCAGTTAGTTGTTTATAAATGATCGGTGCAGCCAACTTTAGAACCGCTTTGTTTGAGATTTTATCTAATCCAGTTGATTTGGCGATGTCAACTTTTAATAATCAATTCAAGATTCTAGAGGGCTTGATTTGAAAAATTAAATGAAAAAAAATTAGAAGAGAAAAAAAGGAAACATTGATAAATTTATTTAATGTATAATTTAATGCATAAATTAATACGCATAACTAGTAATGATCGAGTACTAATTTGCATATTCGTCCACACTGCTAGAACTCATTTCATGCATTCATGAGTTAAAAAGTAAAAATGCTGCTTAAATAATGTAGGTAACTTAATCCATCGTTTTTCTTATATTCATTTTTACAGGTCACGTGATCCGTGGCGGTGGAGCCCTGGTACTAGGACAAGAGCAAGACTCAGTGGGAGGATCATTTGATGCCACTCAAAATTTCATCGGTGAAATGACAGGTGTCAATATCTGGGATCACGTGATTACAGACCAAGAAATCATGCACATGTCTCAGTCGTGCCTGACAGGGGTGGGAAACGTGTTCCAGTGGCGTGACTTTAAAGGTCACGTGACAGGCTCAGTGATAATCCACCCATCATGTTAGAGTTGATACCATGAAGATGACAGCTCGGGCTAAAACAATAGCAATGATGAACGGAAAATTTCCGTGTGCTGCGTGGCACTTGTACTTATAAACAAAAAGATAATTAAAAAGTTCTTGCATGCGAGAAACGTCCAAACGTTTCGGGCTTAGCCCTTCATCAGCGAAACGTTTGGACTTATCACATTTTTATGGCACTGAATACTCGCATACGAGAACTTTTTAATTATCTTTTGTTTATAACAATAGCATACACTTTAGCTGATGTGATATGTACTGAGCATTGTGGAGCATCTATCGTTAAACACAAACTTTGAAAACTACCTTTTGTGCGTTTTATTTGTTCTACAAAATTCCAGGGCCCGGTTGCATAAAGCAACTTAAGATTAAGTGGGGATTTCTGCAACCATTCCTGTGTTCCGAAGGATTTTCTTGGACGCTATCATGGGTAAATCGGCCGAAGGTGAATTAAAGAGTATAGGAAACACAAGGACGGTGCGAAAAAATCCTCCGTAACACAGGGAACAGTTGAAGAAAATTCGACTTAATCTTAATTTGCTTTATGCAACCAGGCTCAGGCTCCTTCCTTGGGTTCTAAACTTTCCTTTGGCTGTTGTCACTTGCCCTGTTTACGTTCATTCACTAGTCATCCTCTTGATATAGATCCTGGCTCTTTTTTGTTTAAGGTGAGAGTTAACCTAAAGCAACATGAATTTTTTCGATGGATTTTGACATTTTGATTATAGGTTTAAGCATTTAAACTGGGGTTAATGAGCTCTGTGGTCAATGTCGAAACCATTGTTGACTTGTCACTGGCTCTGTTATCTCGCTTCTGTTAGTCATTGAGCAATAGACTGCGAGGGCGTCAATGTCTAGCGGAAAGTAATTGTTGTTTTTCTGTTTTTCCAAACTGGAAACTTATGACAAAGCTCCAGTGATTTTCCACTCATGCTCTCGTGTGATCTCAGCATGCTTTGCCCCTCCCCAACTCTGTGCCAATCTTCACTTAGTAAAATCCCTTTGATTTCTGACCCAGTCTCAATTGTGAGCTACTCTTCAATCTATCTGGGGTGTTCCAAACAACGCAAATCTCGGGACAACCGTGCTACAGCGACCGCCCCCGGCGGCCCGGCGACCAACCGGACCTGGTTGTTCACCCTCTGTATTCTGTGAACTACACAGCTATGCCTACGCTGGCCTACGGAGTCTCTTCGTCTTTTTCTGTCTCAATGTGTTATAAACTTAAACCAAACCGGTTCGCGTCGTGACTTGGACGTTCGTCTTAAATCGAGCGGCTGCGCTGCGCCACCAGTTCCTGACAGGTTTTCCGCAACGATAGCTTCTATTGTTGAAGAAAAGCTGGCCAACACGTCTAACCTAAATTCTCGTGGACCGATCACTCAACTGCCAGGCGTTAAATCCATGTCACAGTTCACACCGAGCCAGTCGTTCCCGCTCCTCCTCCAGCGCAGTCCTTTAATGGCGGACCAAACAGTCCAAACAGCGTTAAAACTTTGGCAATCTATTCATACCAAGGCTCCCGTCGCTGGCTACTCACCTCACCAATAGTCAGATAGCGGCCATCACAAACGTAACCTGCGATCAGGCCAATTTTTCGCGCTCCTTACATTCTCTTTACGGAATTTCAGCGCGACCACGTAAAGACGAAGAGTAAAAGAGAGCGCAGAAAAATTCGCCTGATACTCAGGTTATCACAAACGGCGAGTACATGGACCTTGCTAGTCCTAGCAGTATGCGGGATGTTTGTCACACTTGAACCTAGTTATATGGCCTTAGCTCCCACTAGTCTCCTGTAGCTCAGTGGTAAAGCGTCCGACCGGTGTGCGGAAGGTCATAGGTTCGACTCCTGTTGGGGAACTCGGAATTTTTTTCCGAGTAGCTTGTGTCACTGACAGAATAATATCTCTCTCATATTTCTACCAAGCTTAAATATACCATCATTTCTTTCCACAATCGTTCGGATAGTTTCACCTATACACCGTCCCTCCGCATAGCCAGTTTGATTATTGTGAATTATATTCGACAAAATATTTTTAATTCGATATGCTAATGCTTTGGATAATATCTTAGGATCCATGTTCAACAGCGAGATAGGACTCCAATTTCCCAACAACGTCCTGTCTTTATCTTTCTTTCTTCGTACGTGATTGTGTTAATTCTAACCTAAAGCTTCAACTAGTAGGGGAGGGCCTGTCAATATCCCTACCATCTACCGCCCAACGTCCCAAAATCACCAGCATCGATCGAAGGCTAGGCTCGATGTGTTTGCCATATATACTTCGGTTTGTCCTGTTGTACCCGTGGGGTTGACCTATTTTCTTACTAGCAGCTGATCCGTGAATCAGCCAGGAAATTCCGGGCAATGGCTTCGTACGTGTACGATGTCGAATTCAGGCGCCGGGCTACCCATAACCTGTCAAATAAATGGGAGAAACAGGATTTCCAGCTGTATGTATGTGTCTCAGTTCAGATGATCGCGTCATTGGGTAGTGACGTTAAGCCGTTGGCCTTGTCTCCTATATCTCTTCATACCATATTAGTAGGGTACGTTAAAGAACCCACATCACTGTTCGAAAAGAGTAGGGGACGTAGTCCCCGATGTTTTGGTCTGGCCTGTTCACATGTATTCATGGGTTGGGTGGGTTCTGTGGGTGGGGTGAGATCATGAATGGACTGATAGCGGCTGCCATAGGCGTCTTTACAAGCTGACGTCCGATCTCACCCCTGGGTTGAATTGTAAAGCGCATTTGGATATACTATATAGAAAATGCGCTATATAAATGTCATTACCATTACCATTATTTAGACACGTTTACAGGCCTCGATCCCCAAACTATTCTTTGTCAGTCCTGCAGTAGTTCCCACCATTTTACGGATGCATGCCCCCTCCCCTTCCTTCCAGGTCCAATGATTCTCAGGGCCTGATTCTCAACAAACCCTGACCCACTGCAACCCACTCTGGAAAGGACCACTACGATCTGTTCACCTCAGGATCTCCGCCCAAGCCAACTAGCCACGATCGCCATTCCCCCATAGCTGTACCTGATTACATCGGTCAAGGTTGTCCCCTTCCATGTAAATAAGTAAGTTCACTAAATTTGGTTATGTTACATTACATAGTAACCAGGCTGTGAGCTGTCAAAGGTGTTTTGGAATTAAGCTAAGATTATTTTATTTCTGTGAGTTGTTTTACTTCAGTGGCTCATTATGCTCTTCAGTTCCCGCAAAGAGGAACCAGTGATTACGTCATCACACGTGGCATACGAATCCTCACAGCCGTGACAGTTTGCTTTCGGATGAAATCCTCTGATACAGGAAATGAAGGAACACCACTGAGCTATGCTGTGTCTGGAACAGACAACGAACTGCTCGTGTATAGTTACAGAAATTTTGAGTTGTGTGTGGGAGGAAGCTGCAGGTATAAACATTCTCTAGCTACTTGAAGTTAACATGTCATCATTCTGATTGAAGCAACGCGAAATCTTTAATCATTTAATTATTTTATTTTCACTTCCGAGGCGGTGAAAAAAAAAATCTGTACTTCATTAAAACAGAATGGCACAGAAGACCAGACTAGTTTTCTGATTTGGGTGACATGAGCATCAGCGAGGAGAGAAGGCCAAACAAATAATTACGACATCACAACAGATCGTCGAACCAAACTGCCGGAATTTTCAGTTCAGTATCGATATTTTGACATGAAGTTTGCCAAGAATCCTACTAACTTTTCTTGTTCCCAAAAAGCCCAGTGAGGAGAAGTTGAACATTTAAATGTTTTACTCAGTATTAGACTAAGGGCTCCAAAATCATTCTCTTGCTCCAAAAAATTCTCTAAATCCCAAACAGCGACAAAACTTTCTCTATTAATATGGAAATTGTGCAATTAGGAAGCCGAAGGAATCTCGGCACAAAAACGAGTTACTGATGTAAGATTTTTACTATCTACCTCTACAAAATTTAGAAGTAATCTTTTTATAATACAGTCTAAAGAAGTGTCAGATAGAGTTACTAACAGCTGAAATACGAAACAAGAAATAAATGATACTAGGAATGAATCTAACTCTTTGCTGCTCTCTTTAGCGGCAAAACTTCCGTATCTGCAAACGATGGAAAGTGGTACCACATCTGCGCAACATGGGAGAATACCGCTGGATCATGGAACTTGTTCAAAGATGGCAAGGTTGCAGCTTCTGGTAAAGGTCTTAACACAGGTAAATTCTTGTACTCAGTAACTATTCCATTGCCAAATAAGGCTCCTAAACTAGCTTAGTACTTCATATAACTCACTGACTGAGTAGCTTACCGCTAACTGACACCACATCTCAGAGCAATACGCAGTTTTGTGGTTTTCTGTAAGTTTTCCTCAGACAAAAACATTTACGATGGAAAGGGTCACCATAAACTGAGCTGAGAGTTGCTTGACTTGGTTTTCATGTTTTACGGTTTGCTCGATAAAAAAGAAAACATACTGCTTAAGGTGGCACGCGAAGGTTGAAGCGGAGGTTCCATTTTTTAAACTAATTTTCGGCATGAAAGGGTCAACCGATTTCTGTAATTTTTGGCATTCAAAATAAGGAATCTTCAAATTTTATAACGCTTTTAATTTTAGGGCAAACGAAATTTAAGATTTAGAGATACAAGCGCTATTAGAAAACCTTGTTTTTACGAAATCGCGAATATTTCATAAATCGAAGATAGATTTTTTTCTAATTACGTTCAATAAGTTCCAAAACTTCAATGTTTACTGTGAGCAAGTTTCCACAAAATCGGCTGCATAGAAATTGCTGCACAGTTCACTGCTGAATTTTAGCTTCAAAATAATATGCTCGTGTATTTGCTTCAGCTGTTGCAAGAACGTTTCAATAATGCTAAGATCGCACATATTGTTAGAAAGCTTGGTCTACGTAACTGTAGCAAAGCAGATCACAAAACTCATAGTCACGATTTTTTTTATTAATGTACGGAATAAAGGCAAAATATTTTATGAAAAAGCTTCACGAGCTTCATGTATGGATTCGGGATTGTCGCGTGCGCTTTTGTCCGACAGCCTTTCTCGAAACAGCTGTATATATAGTCTGCGCTAGCCTTACTACACCCAGCCAGTTCATTTGCTGTGTTCTTCGAAGCTATTTCTTATTCAATCTAGTGCAGACCAACAGCTAGAATTGGACATACAGTGGAACCTCGATATAACGATACTCGATATAACGATGTTCCCGGTATAACGATCAACATTTTACGGCCCGGCAAATGTTACAATAAATGTATGGAGAAAACTCCCGATATAACGATACTCGATATAACGATATTCCCGATATAACGATCACAATCTGGCAGCCCAAACGTAAAATTTACCTCGATATAACGATAAAATCAATCATCGCGCGATAAAAAAGGAGGCTTAACACTTGAAAAGATATGACAATACTCCCGGGCAATACTTTTCCTTTATAATTTAGTTCTCATTGCATAAGGACTGTAACGTGTCTGTCAACAGCTTGTTACGACAGGGATTTGTACAGTACATGAAAAATCAATTATTAACAATACCCCGATATAACGATATTTTTGGCTCTTTTCCCGAAAAATCGTTATATCGGGAATTCGTTATTACGATACATACATACATACATTTTATTTCATTATTTTATTTTTTTATTCAAACTCAGCAGCAACATTTAACATCACGACTTTTGCAATAATACTCAGCGGCGATGTACACCCCCAACCAGGACCTGACACTGGAATATCCACGAGGATAACAGACAGAACAAACCGATCCCGTGTCCAGTCTCGCTCTAGAAACCTAGCTAAGTGTATAAGATTTAATACAGTGCCTATGGATATATAACGATCTAATTTGGTCGGTCCCTTGGCACATCGTTATATCGAGGTTCCACTGTATTTGAAAGCAGAATCGATCTACACTGAGGACCCACTGAGCCATTTAAAACTGCGCGTCATATTATTATGGCTATCATTTTTACTGAAGAATTAGCATACAACAACTTATGTAAATAACACATTGATCATTTGATGGCATTTTCGGTAGATTTCGGATACTGAGAGTTTAATTTAAATGGCCATAGCACGATATATAAATTGAACAAACCTCTACCGTCCGAAACCGATGTTCATTTTTAAGCGGATATTAGTTGACTGGACGACTACATCACTTATTAGTTTAATGAGTTTGCCACAATTATAAAAGAAACCCAATAATGAATTTCCGCAGTTTGAACTATTAAACTGTTTTGGTCGCAATCGAAGAATTTACTGTACATTTTCGCGCACATGGTATATAGTATATTTAACGAACATCCAAAGAAAAGCTAAAATAAAGTGTTCAAAATAACACGTCTTTCGTACTCTAGATCTGACACTATTGTTGTTTTGGAGCGATGTTTATTGACCATGCAGCTCGTATAAATTTTTTTACAATTCAGGTTAGCTGAAAACAAGTGGAATTTCAATTAGGAAGAGCTGAGAATTGAATTGAAAAAACTGGGACATAAAAATAAAATGATGTTGCTTGTGACATGATGTTAGTATGGAATCAATAAAACAAACCGAGCATTGTTGCTCTTTAACTCGAATTATTACAATCTGAATGGCTGTAACCAACTTATTAACAAGACTATCTTGGACGAAAGTTTTTTCATATTTGATCACGGTTTCTTCCGGACTTGCAAGAAATTCACTGAAAGAAAATCTCGACTGAGTTTTTCTAAACATTATAAGCCTTAATAAAAGTGAGTCACTTGATAATGGGAAAATTGGCAAAACGGAAGTTGGATTTGGCGAACAAGCCTCGGGCGACCACAAAGATGTTGTTTTGTCTACGGCCAAAGAAACTGTCAAAATAGCTTATTAATCAATCACCGTTATGCATAAATATTTTTGAAGACTGAGTAACTTACATTTTTGGTCACACAACAATTCCACAGACCATTGAGTATAATTAAGGGATTGAGTAATAAACAAGAGATAATTACTAAAAAAAAACCGTGCAATTTTAGTTCAGTTACAAATTAGTCAAATCGTAAAAATTTTGAATGGAAATTTTTGGTCAAGGTTCAATAACACTTTTATAAATAAACAATGCATCATCTGAATCGAGAAAAAGCAACTTGTTTAATTTATATTAATAATATACTTTCAAGTGAATAAAATTTTCTTTGACTAAGGTGATTCAGTCTTATTTGAAGCGATTTCTCCTCGTCAACATGTTCGCTTTGAAATCATTTTGTTTTTATCTGTCCCTGATATTTGTGGTTGTACCACAAGTTGTCTCGTCAACTCAAATCAACAAGACTTCCTCGGATGGGAAAATTTTCATCACTGGAGATCATAACGAGGTTGTCGTGTCCACGTCCCGAGAAACGAAGATCGCGCTCGCTGAGATTAAAAGCGAATTACAGTCGATGTCGCAGAGGTTGACAACTTTGGAAAACAAAGGTATAGAAACTAATTTCCCTGAACGATCCACCACTCTTTTGGTCCTTTTGCGAACGCATGTGTAAGATCCTTGACAAAAAGAGCCGGCCTCAGCCGTACAATGGTGGCCTGTATAATCAACTTGAATTCTGTATAGAAAAAAGTCATAGACCGCTTTTATGTTTAAAATTCAACCGCAAAATTAAACTCAATTTACTGCTCAGCCTTGCTACAACATTGATAAATCATTGGAGTAGACTGCAAAACAGTCCGTATTTTCGCACGAGAGTGTCGGGCTGAACGCGGCCGAAGGATCTGGAACGAGCGTGAAATTACGAGTCGGATTGAGGAGAGACGCTATCTTACGAGGCTCGCGCGTGGATTATCGGCGCTTCGCGCCTCTCAATTCGCGCGTCGCGCACAATATCTCGAGAAAAAGAGAGACTGTTTTGCAGTCTATCATTGGAGTGGTTTTTTGTTCAGTTCGGTTGTCACCAACCAACACCAATTCCTTTCTCATAAATTTCATCAGCGAATAAGGTTTTAACAATCCTGACAATCTACTCCTATAACACTGGAAGTTCAAAGTACAAAAATAAAAAGTACAGATGAAGATAAAAGTAAATAAAAAGGCCGGTGTGGAATTAAGTGAGATAAGATTATTGTATTTCTGTTTTGTTTTACTTCAGTCGCGGCTGGTTACGCTCTGCTGTTCCCGCGAAAAGGAACCAGTGATTACGTCATCACACGTGGCATGCGAAGCCTCACAGCCGTGACGGTTTGTTTTTGGATGAAAACCGCTGATACAGGAAATGAAGGAGTACCACTGAGCTATGCTGTGTCTGGAAGCAGTTCAAGCTATGGCAACGAACTGGCCCTGTTTGATTACAGAAATTTTAAGTTGTGGGTGGGAGACAAAGACAGGTATTCTGACTCAAACAAAGCGAACTTAGCCGTTTGATTTCTTTCTTTGTACTGAATACAACTTACTTAGCCGTACACAATACTCTACCGACACAGAAGGGGACTTGCGCTGCCGGTAACAAAACAAATAGGTTTTATATAAGTCATTTTCTTCTATCAACTAACGCTTTACGCAGAGTTTTTGCCATCTTATTATTCAACGATATCAAAAATAACTTTAAAGGCAAAGTATGACCACCACAGTAGCGCAGTTATTAAAGAATCTTGGACACTTTGGCCACATAAAGAATAATGGTGCAAGCAATTTATTAACGAGTTGCTGAGTTATAAAAGTAATTCTTCTTTCTCTTTCTACTTATTTGTAAAAATATATATATAAAGTAAACCATGGCAAAATTGCTTCAGTCGTACAATATTGAAGAACTTTAGAAGGAATGTTTTTACTTCAAATAATCGTTTTAGACGAAATTGTGCAACTAACATAAACTATCAGCTGAAATAAGAAACAAGCAATAAAAGATGCTAGGAGTGAATCTAACTCTTTGCTGCTCTCTTTAGCGGCAAAACTTCCGTATCTGCAAACGATGGAAAGTGGCACCACATCTGCGCAACATGGGAGAATACCGCTGGATCATGGAAATGGTTCAAAGATGGCAAGGTTGCAGCTTCTGGTAAAGGTCTTAAAAAAGGTAAATTCTTCTACTCAGACCTATTATATTGCCAAATAAGGCTCTTAAACTAACTTAGTACTTCATACAACTCACTGACTGAGTAACTTACTACTAACAGACACCACATCTCAAAGTGCAATGTGCTGCCATTCGAGACAATTTGATTAAATGTTGTGGTATTCTGTACGTTTTTCTGAGACAAAAGCATTTACGATGGAAAGGGTCACCATAAACTGAGCTGATAGTTGCTTGACTTGATTTTCATGTTTCACGGTTTGCTCGATCAAAAGAAAAAATACTTCTAACTTCTTATATTCATTTTTATAGGCCACGTGATCCGTGGCGGTGGAGCCCTGGTACTAGGGCAAGAGCAAGACTCATTGGGAGGATCCTTTCAAGTCCATCAAAGTTTCATTGGTGAAATGACAGGTGTCAATATCTGGGATCACGTGATTACAGACCAAGAAATCATGCACATGTCTCAGTCGTGCCTGACAGGGGTGGGGAACGTGTTCCAGTGGCGTGACTTTAAAGGTCACGTGAAAGGCTCAGTGAAGATAATTCAGCCATCATGTTAGAGTGAAGATGCCAGCTCGGGCTATAAATAACATACACTTCAGCTGATGTGATATGTAAGCATTGTGGAGCATCTATCATTAAACTCAAACTTTGAAAACTATCTTTTGTGTTTTATTTGTGTTCAACAAAATTCCAGGCTCCTTTCTTGAGTTCTAAACTTTCCTTTAGCTGTAGCTGCTCTGTTTACGTTCATTCACTAGTTATCAGTCCCGCTCCTGATTTGCATCCTGACTCTTTTTTGTTTCGTAAAAATGTCGGTCAGATATTCCTTTGTACTATTCCCACACAAAAAGAAAACATCTTCATAGTGCAAACTTTGAAAACTACCTTTTGTGTGTTTTATTTGAGTTCAACAAAATTCCGTAGCCTCCTTTCGCCTCTACCATTTAGATTCTGACCCTTCTTTCCTCTCCTTTTTCTCCGTTTTCAACCCTGGTTGTGATTCTTTTTTGTTCTCCTTGTTCTTCCTCTCTTCTTCTGTGTTTCTTTGCCATTTTCCCTGTTTTCGTTTATATCGGCCTTTAATTAAATAACTAGTAAGGGAGTAAACAATAGGACTGTCCACAATATCATCAGGCTCGAAATTTCTCAAAAAGTTGTCGAAATTTCTCAAAAAGTTGCTCAAAAGTTGCTCCAAAAATCCAGAAAATTGCTTTTGTAAAAAAAATTTATTAAAAAAAATCTAAAAAAAAGGTTGCTCTTTTTTGTGATTTTGTCTAAAGAAAAAATATGCTAATCGCCAATCAAAGTAAAATATGCTAAGCAAAGTAACATTTATAAGCATTTTCATGCAATTTTAATGCAACTCAAGACTCAAATGGGTAGAAATTGCTCAGAATGCAGAAAGTTGCTCGAAATGAAAAAAGTTGCTCGAAATAAAAAAAGTTGCTCGAAATACGAAAAGTTGCCGAGCATATTGTGGACAGCCCTAGTAAACAATATTCTAACCGAGTGCAATCAGCCACGTTTCCCATAGGATCACTGATTTGTTATATCAAAGGAACAAACTAAGTACAAGTAATAACAGCAAGATATAACATACTATGTAAAAATTTGGGTCTCCGGCGATACTCGAATATCGGCCTTAATAACAACCGCCGTTTTTACTTTTTCATTGTGCGTTACCGTGTACCGCAGTCTAGCCTGTGAACACGCCTCACAATCAATATATTTTGCGCTATTTTTTCACTCTTTCAGTCCTACTAGTGATGGCAGTGATCATTATCATAGATTTTATAGATATAGTTATTATATATATGACTTGTAAAGTAATGTAATTTTTATAGTATTTTGTATTGTAATGTAATGTAATTTTTATAGTATTTTGTGATATTTAAGTTTAGGTGTCCCCGATTAGTGGGCCTTTTGGCACGCTAGAAGACTTCGACACATTAATAAAGTTGTTATTATTATAATCTATTTTCTGCTCAAAGCATCAATACAAATTTCTGCACGGAGGACAGGAGAATAAAGAGAATGATCATAAAGGAGGAAATGGTCTAGTCTCGATATATAATCATATATTTTCCCAATTGGGTCATATATTATTATCTCCATACGCGGTTTCTTACATCGCAATCCTGAAATTAATGCGATCCGTTTGGCCGCGCGGCATCAATGGAACCACTTTTGAGCGTCTCGAGTCGGTTCAAACTGAAGCTATCGACCAATAAAACATTTCAATTCTCACATAAACTTAAATTTGCACTTTGTGAAATAAAACAAATTCGTTTCATAGGCAGGCTCTAAAGAAAAAGATGAAAGAAAGGCGGAGCGAGAGAAAATAATACACAAAAATGATAGGTAGGTAGGCAGTATCTTTATTTATAGAGGGTAGCACGTAATAGCGAGGCTAATAAACTTGTAGCCTGCGTGCAGACGTCTCCTTTTCCTTGCTTCTCGCGGAAAAGTGACGTCTGCGAAACGGCGTTCCTAATCGTGTTCCAGTGTCCCGCTGTTTCTCCAGAATTCGGGGACCGCGCTCTGATTGGTTGCTTGACAGTAGGCATTGTTTAGAATCAACTCGGATTGGCTATCGTCCGAAATACTCAAGATAATTTATGCTGCTTGAATTCACCTAACATCGCCGACATGTTTTAGCTCCGTTGATGTCGTGTGATTGTGTGTTGTGTTTTTCGCCGATCGTGAATCATAACGACAAACAAATCTTAATCAATGTCGCGGAGAATTTAAAGATTATGAAGAAATCCTTTCTCTGCAATTTGCAGTTCACTTAACATCGCCAATGCGTTGGAAAGCTACGGGAAGCGAAGATGACTTTACAATAACTTGCGAAAAATCGAAGAGGAACTTTTAAATGACTACAGATCTAAAGCTTGCAGGGCAGGACTGACAGTTACTGTAAAGAAGAAGGCCCAAACACTTGGAAAGGACAGGGTGGAAACATCTGCTTCTCCCGAGAAGCGAATTATTTTGGACGAATCGTAACAGTCGAACTTGAATATCAACCGTGAGGATTCTGTTGAAACACTGGACAATTCGCATTGTATTACTCCTGTTAGACCTGTGATCTTGAAGCGATCAGATCAAGATCCTGCCTCTGTAAATACGGTAAACGTAAATAAAACTGTGAAGTTCAATTTATGCGAAATTTAAAACCCGAACAGCAGGGTGCTGGAACACGATTAGGAACGCCGTTTCGCAGACGTCACTTTTCCGCGAGAAGCAAGGAAAAGGAGACGTCTGCACGCGGGCTAATAAACTTGTGGCCCTCTAATAAAAAAACTCTAAAAACTAATGATATTTATACTATTTACAATACTGAATCAATAAGAAATTACAATAAACATGCTTAAAATACAATGATAAAAATCTAACTTTAAAATACAAATTATAACAATATGACGCGTTCGTAAAGGGTCGTTGTCAAGGTGATCACAATTTTTACGCCTTTCAGCCAATGGGAATTTTCTGTTGCTGGAGGAAAGAGAAATTCACTTTTTCTCAAAGATGGTTACAGCCTCTCTATTTTTCTCCTTCCCGCCCCCTACCCCCACGCGTGCGCTTCGCGCTCAGCTCCAGTTCGCTCGCGGCTACAACGATATGAGAAAATAGAGAGGCTGTGAACAGTCTATTATTATTATGTTTATGGTCCACATTAAGACGATCGAAAACGGTATCAGCGTTTTCAAAGGTCTTCGTTTTCATCCACGCACACGAAAAACGACGATTATTCATAACGGTGTGTTTTGAAATGTCTCCCGGCTCTGGACAGGGTTATGGAAAGTATTAGTCTCCTTCGCAGCCGTCCGTCTTTGGATTTACGATTTCAGTAGATGGACGTCAACACGACGGCGAGAAAAGCCTTCGCAATGACATCTGATCCTCTGATCATTGGCCGCGCGACCATGGGGACGAGAACTAAAATAACTTTCACAGCGTGGCGCGAAGCTTAAAATAGATTGAAAAAACTATCATGGGACATGGGGATGTGTTCCTCTCTTGCTAAAACGTATCAAGTTTCTCTTGAGACATTTAGTGATTGAAATGAATACCCTACAAGGAAGTTCATCGCATTGAGCGCTTGTTGTTCCGCGTTGCCGTTATAACATTACAACAGTTTCAGTTCTGTCTTCAGTTCAATCCGTCGCCTCGTTGTATTCGTTTGTCTTTGAAAGCTGCCTTTTGCTCGACGTTCTATACACCTCTTAATCAGTGCAACCAAATACCCACCAGCCTAATGAGGATCCTATTTGCTGCGTGTTTCATTTTGATTGTCTTTAACTCCGTTCAAGTTAAAGGTTAGTTAATGATCAGTTCCAATGTTTAACGGAAAGCCTATACTGCGAATGGCGCCGGATATTGTGTATGAAATGCTTTCGATTCGATAACGGTTTGTTTCATCACAGCTGGACACAAATCTCCTGTAAACCTGTTGTCATTTTGTGAGATCAGTTAATGTTTGTTGAATAACGTTTCAATAGTCAGTGAGCTATGCTTTTAATATTCAGTCAAATGCAACGAAATTTGGCATTTTTTTCTTTTGTCGCAAAAACTGTTCTTTATACTAGAATCAATCATACTCAGAATCCTCAAAAGCTGGTTTGGAGCAATTTGTGGCGCTTATAAGGCACGAAATTCGACAATTTCCGAGAATATCCGACGGCTTAACGAAGACGAACCAGGAATGACCGCGCTTGGAATGGAAACGAATCTACTGTTTTTGTGACGTCATATATGGTGAGCTTGTTTTCACGCACGTGTTTTCAGCAACGTATGAAGGTCGATGCGAAGAAGCTTTTACTGAATTTCTCACATTATGTTGCTCTCACGTGAATGGAGAAGTACGCAGTGGAATTAAAGAGCTTGCATTTCTTCAAAAAGACGAGTGCTCATTTGATTTTAACCGACAGAATTTGAGTTTGTTGTTGTTTTGGAAATCCTGAGTTTCACCGCCCGCGCTAGGGGTGTCTCGAAAACGAAGACCGAAGACCGAAGACCCCTCGAAAACGACGACCCCCTCGAAACCGAAGACCTCGAAAACGAAGACCCCTCGAAAACGAAGACCCCTCGAAACCGAAGACCCCTCGAAACCGAAGACCCCCTCGAAAACGAAGACCCCTCGAAAACGAAGAACCCCTCGAAAACGAACGAAAATAAAAATTGAAATTTCCAAATTAGCTAAAATCAATGAACTCTACCTGAGAAACTACATCGACGAAATGACCAAACAATTGCTTTCTCAAACACCAAATCCGCCTCGCATTCCAACTTCACTCTGACAAAAATACACAAACCGACCACAGCCAGTAGACCAATAATATCAGGGTGGCGGTCGCTTTCGCTAATATTTTCATGGCGAAAGTTTAAACAGAAATCCTGAGTCAAAGCGCATGCAAACCGCTCTTTTGGAAGCGTTTCATTGATGACATTATCTCGCTCTGGACAACAAACAGAGAGGAGGTAGAACAATTTATTGAACAAGCGAATAATCACACCAAACTATTAAATTTACGGCTGAAATATTTCCTACAGAAACTACTTTCTTGGACACCAAAATTTACAAAGGTGAAAGATTCACGACTGAATCAATTCTTGACGTGAAAACTCACTTCAAGCCAACTGAAACATTTCAGTACACATATTGTACAACGTGTCACCTCCACGGAGTTAAGAGAGGTTTTATCAAAGGAGAAGCACTTAGACTTCTCCGCACAAACTCCCGGGGGGGTAATCAACCCAAGTTTGAGTAGGGGTGCATTGGACAAGACGTCCGGTAGGGCATGTCACTGTATTCTGTCTTGGGTCTTAGGTCTTTAATGGTATTTATAGAAGCGTAATATTTTTATTCGATCGAGACTTACTATACTGCAATTTGTGTGGCGATATTTTGCGCGAAATTGTTCGCAGCCTCTCTATTTTCTCGACGCTTTCTAAAAGCGAGCGCGAGGAGGTGGGGTTCGCTCAAGGCTATTTTTCTGCGTTCAACGTTCTGGGAAAATAGAGAGGCTTTAATTAGTCTTAAAATTTATATTTACATTTTTATTTTCGTTCGTTTTCGAATGGGCCTAAGTTTTTTCGAGGGGTCTTCGTTTTCAAGGGGTCTTAGTTTTCGAGGGGGTCTTCGTTTTCGAGGGGTCTTCGGTCTTCGGTCTTTGGTCTTCGTTTTCGAGGGGTCTTCGGTCTTCGGTCTTCGTTTTCGAGACAACCCCTGCGCTAGCTAGCTTACGGTTCTTAAATTACAAATCTCCGTGTTTAGACTCAATTCCTTAGTTTTAATCATTTGCTTTTCGTTTCTCCTTTTTACTAAACAAACCTTCCGTTAAAATGAAAATTGCAAATTGCCACCCGATCGAATGCAAAAATTAGATTAACATGGGAAATGAAATTGTAGAAAACTGAGGAAACAGCTTTACTCGAAAAATTGCTTTCAAGAGTATTGAAGAATGAAGATTGTCCTAAAATTTGCTGGTTGCGACTTTGAATGGTTTTTGTGTTAAATTTGAAATAGCTTCTCATTTCAGCTGCTTTTGTGGTGAAATTCTGTTCGAGACTCCTTCGTCTGTTCTTCGCAGCTACGTACCTTTCTGTAATTACATTTCGGTATAAGAAATTAATCGTCCGAGTTTCTTGTTATTTGGATTCATTAAAGTGCAACTAACCTCAAAAAGTTTTTTTGCTTAAATAAATTTCCTTGCTGCCCTGATCACGTCTTCGAAAAAATTATCGCAATCGATAAAATCCCCGCGTTTCTACAGCCGTTTAAACTTGGAATTTTCTGTTCCACGACCGCGCATTATTCGGGTCCTGGGTCGAGATCTTGTGACGTAACGGCGGGAACGTTCTGAATAGCGATTAGAGGCTTTTGTGAGGGATTTACATTGTGTAGAAACTTCTTCGGATGATTTCTTTTTCTTTACGTCTTCATAACTATCGCAATTTTACCCACAAAGAAATATGTCTTCCAGCGACGGAAATTCGGAGTCGAACTATGATTCCGAAGATTCTGAGACATGTTTTATTCCGGAATACGACATGGAGGTGGAAGATGAGATCGAGTCGGCTGTTGTAGATCGCACAACAAGCAATGAAAGCGTCGATGAAATGGCATATATGTGTGCTGATGAACCCTTGGCGGATGAAGAATGGCTAAAAAAGTACAACAAAGAAGTTAAAGAAAATGAAGATTTAGAACGAATGCTTCAAAAAAGATTGGACGGCACGGAACATGTGAGGGATTCTTGGTGAGTCGCAAGTTGCCAAGTATTGCGTAAATGTAAACAAACGCGATTGCGGTCATGTCGCTACGAAATGTATTATTCGCATTCTCAGTGAAAATTAAACAGAACAGAATAGTGTTATTCTCTTACCTTTATTGTAGGTGTTCATGTGGAAACTGCAAACATGATTCGCTTTTAAAATCTTAGCGAATGCTACTGCTGTCGTACACCATATAACTGCTGTTTAGCGAGGTTACAATTTATATGCCATCCAATAAAGCTTGTTTTGGCTCTGTCCTATTTAAGTATTGGTCCATGCTTAAAGTTTGTATATCGAGAGTTTATAGAGAAGTGTATTAAGAGTTGCTTGAGACGCAGCCAAGAGATAGTCGATCGATTGAAAATCGGCTTGCTCCGCGCGCGGTCTGTTCGGGCCTGGAAATTGAAGCAAAGCTGAAAGGAAACAAGCCACATCACTACAGTTTTGACATCCCCAAACGTTTGTCGTTGCTACTCCAAATAACCACCATAGTGAACTAAGTTAATTTTGAAGTAAAAACCGTCAAATAAATGACTTTTTCTTCCTCGGTAAGCGAAATGGAAGTGGTGTTCCCACGGTGGTCCGCATTAATGTTACGATGAGTATACGGTTTATCGCACCGCTTCCCGGCCTCAGAAAAACTTTTGGAGTTCAAATCTTTTGTCATTTTTACTATTTTATCCTTCAAAAGAAATTCGTCTTTGACTTTCATCAATATTCCCGAAATTGCTTCGCACGAGGAAGAAATGTTAACGCCATTACAGATGCGCGATATCACGGATCGACGCTCGAGCTACTGAATTTTCTGGCTATCTTTTAGCAGCGATGGAGATAGGTTTTCGGTACAATTTGGTCGAATTGCTAGTTGGCTTTGACCGGGTTAAATAGCCTTTGGAAGTCGGCCTGCTAGAAGTCGGCGCGGACAAATTTCAGAGTTCTCGATCAATGGCTCTCACAGTCCCACTTTATACTTCGCTCGTTTGAGATTACAAAATCCATCGTCTTTTTCGTATTTATCGACGATCGCTATAAAATGGTATAGTATACCTTTCTCTAAATCTGGGGTGTTGCTGCAACGGCCAATAACGCACCTGGAAGGAGTTTCTACACACTTTTCGAATGTGTATCGCATCTTCCTAAAGGAAATGAGTTGACGCGATGGATCTAAGGTTCCCGGGCTTACGTCACAAGCCGCTAAACTCATTCCCAGTCAAAAACGCGGTCGTGAACAAAAATGGAGGCGTTTTTGGTGACTTTGCCGGGGCACAGAAAATCGAGGATTCAACCAAATCCAAAACAAATTTCGCAGTTAAGTTTATCCACACGAGCAAGGAAAAATTGTCAAGGAAAACTTGCTCGTGTGGAAGGGGCTTTAAGCTTCGCCGGATCCCTCTCAAGTGCTTTTGAGGGCGAGATATTTATACAGGGAACGAATACAGATTCTTTCAAATAGTTTTTTGCTCCAATAGGTAACTGTCAATTTGAACTTGGAATGCAGGGCAAACTAATTCCAGATGAGAACATCACAGCATCTTCCGAATTAAGTGCAAAGGCATGCCCCAACCTTTGCGTGACTGGACAATGACAAAGGAGCCTGGTGCTCAGCGCCGAATGATAGTTTGCCATATACAGCTGTTTCGAGAAACGTTGTCGGAAAAAAGCGCACGCGACAATCCCGAAAGGTAATCTGGGATATGATCAGCAAGGCACGTTCCTGACACTGTAGCTGTCGAACCTACTTTTGTTGCTTTTTTTTAGCACTCGCAAACATACTTCCATGGCGTCTCGTGTCATTTTCTCAGATATCCCTGAAATGCTAAAGTCAAGGAACTGTGAACTTAAAACTACCCACAATACCTTTCGGGATTGTCGCGTGCGCTTTTTTCCGACAACCTTTCTCAAAACAGCTGTATACAAATCCTATTGGATATAGCTCTGAAATCTCGGTTTTTATATCGAAATTTTTGATATTTTACCTAATATAAAGTTAAGCTGAAGTCTATGAGAAATTTATTTTAGCTCACTGAGTCAGGGCTCAAATTGTTCTCTTCGTATATATTTTTATGTTTTCCTGATGTTCAGGTCACGAAATAATCATAATCATAATAAAAATTCTACCCTGGTCTGATGCATTATTTTATATTATAGCTTTCTATATTCGATTTAAAACATCGGAAATTTCCATGGAAATCGATTTCTGTTTGCACCAAATTGCTTGAGAAAGGTGATCAAGATCATCTGACACATTCTTCGTGTTAGAATCATTTATGCTAATACCGGGCTGAAAGTCATCTCGGCAAACCGAGCCAGGCCGGCTAACCGAGCCATCCCGGCTCATGTAATCAGATGAAGGCCGATGAAGGTGATATAATTAGATAAGAATTAATGATCAATAGGTGTTGTGGAATTGAGTGAGATAAGATTATTGTATTTCTGTTTTGTTTTACTTCAGGCCGGTTGCCTACTTACGGACAAGGCGATCCCGCGCTGCTGTTCCCGCGAAAAGGAACCAGTGATTACGTCATCACACGTGGCATACCAAGACTCACAGCCGTGACAGTTTGTTTTTGGATGAAATCCTCTGATACAGGAAATTATGGAACACCACTGAGCTATGCTGTGTCTGGAACATACAACGAACTGCTCGTGTATAATTACAGAAATTTTGAGTTGTGTGTGGGAGGAAGCTGCAGGTATAAACATACTCTAGCTACTTGAAGTTAACATGTCATCATTCTGATTGAAGCAACGCGAAATCTTTAATCATTTAATTATTTTATTTTCACTTCTGAGCTTGTGTGAAAAAAATCTGTTCTTCATTAAAACAGAATGGCACAGAAGACCAGACTGTAGTTTTCTGATTTGGGTGACATGAGCATCAGCGAGGAGAGAAGACCAAAAAAATAATTTGGACATCACAACAGATCGTCGAACCAAAATGTTCAGTTATATCAATATTTTCACATGAATGTATCAAAAATCCCACTAACTTTTCTTGTTCCCAAAGCCCAGTGATTAGTTAAAGAGATGGAGAAGTTAAACATTTACCAGATTTCCCAGTATTAGACTAAACTATACTGCGCATGCTCAGGGTTTGTTTACATTTTTGTTTGAATTTGTTGATACGTTACACTTTGGTGATAGCGTACATGAAGTTTTTGAGTCCGCCATTACGAGTCGTTGAGTTCCTGAGTGCTCGATGAGCTAAAACGTCGGTTTGGGATAACGCCGAGGTTCGTCTACTCGTTATTATTATTTGGCAAGAATATCTGGCGTTAATAATTAAGAAAAATGTAAGTTTGTACAACAATTTCTATTTTCGCTAGTATTTACATTCCTTCGTATGCGACTCATAAACATAGCAGGCGGAGATTGCGCAGTACGGACTGTAAATAATCTTTAACTCTCTACCTCTACCTCTACAAAATTCAGAAGCAAACTTTTTATTTACAGAATCAGTTTCAGATAGAGTTACTAACAGCTGAAATAAGATACAAGCAATAATAGATGCTAGGAGTGAATCTAACTCTTTGCTGCTCTCTTTAGCGGCGGAACTTCCGTATCTGCAAACGATGGAAAGTGGCACCACATCTGCGCAACATGGGAGAATACCGCTGGATCATGGAAATGGTTCAAAGATGGCAAGGTTGCAGCTTCTGGTAAAAGTCTTAAAAAAGGTAAATTCTTCGACTCAGAACTATCCTATTACCAAATAAGGCTCCTAAACTAACTTAGTACTTCATATAACTCACTGACTGAGTAACTTACCGCTAACTGACACAACATCTCAAAGTGCAATGGGCTGCCATTCGATACAATTTGATTAAATTTTGTGGTATTTACGATGGAAAGGGTCCACCATAAACTGAGCTGATAGTTGCTTGACTTGATTTTCATGTTTCACGGTTTGCTACCCTGTTCCCAGAGGTTTTCTTTCTTCTTTTATCTTTTGAACTCGATCGAAGCGATCGAAGCGACGGGCCAGAGAAGTAAACTTCTGGTGGCAGTGGCTACGATCTCACTTCCATGCTGACGCCAACTGTCAAATTTTCAAATAGTAATTAAAGAGTTGACCAATGGCAATTAGGTTATCACGCGTTGATCGGCCGTTAATTTTGTTCATTGGGGTAGACCAAGGTATATTGTTCACGCAAATATTTTCTTCACTTGGGTGGTGAAGACTGGTTATTTGTCAGTTGACCTTTTCCGGTTTGGTCGGGTCATGTCAAGCGGCTGTCAAGAGACTTTATACGCGCGCTCTTCTCCTTTGTATTTGATAATCTCTGAGTTGCAAAAACATTTATAATATACAAAACAAATGCCAGCAAATGATCCGCCAGCTACGCAGGCTATTGAGTAGGTTTGAGTCAAACTTGGAGTCAAACACATCTCTATAATTCCCGGCTATAATTGGATCAAGACCAACGCACTGTAATTGAAAGTCGCGACAAGAAATAGACTGCGAGCAGTCCCTCTTTCTTTCTGATATCTGCGAGCAGTCGCTCTTTCTTTCTGATATCGAGCGCGAAGCGCGAGTGAGCGGAAATCGAGCGGGAGATGGGCCGAGCGGAAGTGAGTCACGAAGTGAGAAGAGCGAAAGATAGAGGGACTGCCGGCTTTCCTCTTTCCGACGCGTGCCAGATAACTCCGCCCACCAAGCCGTAAGCAATTGAAAATTAACTTTTTTAATAACAAACTCTGCCCTTTAGGTCACGTACGGCCAAAAATAAACCAGCCCCCGGGTGCGAAGAAAGGATTCTTGTTACACACGCGACTCGTGAGTTTTTGCGAGGTAAATTGCACGAAAAAATAACATTGCCTATTTAAACAAGACTGCTTGTTTTGTGTTGAGTTAGTCTGTTCACAGCCTCTCTATTTTCTCAGATCGTTGTAGCCGCTAGGCTCGATTTCCGCCGCTCTCTCGAGTCCGGTCTTCGTTCCTGGCTCATTTTCCCGAACAGCGGCTGGTAATCGAGCCTATGTAGCCGCAAGCGTGTGTGTTGAGTACGATCTTAGATTATGAATCAATCAACGAAACTCAGCGCTATGTGGAAAAAGCTGTATTCATGAAGTGAACCATCAGCATTTGTTGTCGCCAATGTCTGAAAGTCCCAAGAATGTCTTTATCCTTGTCAGCAACCTCAAGCCAAAATCGTTGGACGATGCTCTTCTGGCGAACAATGATCAGATGCGGAGTAGACCTGTGATCCGACTCTAATTTATGCGGAATCGCTCGAATCTTTCACGTTTTAAACAAAACTCTGATAAATCATCCTCTTCCAGAAGGCCGTGGGAAGAACGGCCATTACATCCTTTCCCATCAGCAAAGCTTCGATTGCTTGCTTCTGTTCTTCCTTTAAAACTACTTCGTTCAAATGAAGAGATAAACATTGAACAGATTGAAAACATTCTGCATTCTCGCCACAAAGTTGCTGCTATTGATGTCTCGCGCTATGAAATCTAAGCCGCTGTAGTGTCAACAAGTCGTCAAGAGGTTGTCAAGAAGTTTTAAAATACTAATCAAACTAATCTGACAGCGTCCATTGTCTACTTAACCAATCCGAATTTTCCGTTGTCTGTACAACGGGAAATTCAAGCACGCGTCGGAAAGAGGAAAGCCGGCAGTCCCTCTATCTTTCGCTCTTCTCACTTCGTGACTCACTTCCGCTCGGCCCATCTCCCGTTCGCTCGCGCTTCGCGCTCGATTTCCGCTCACTCGCGCTTCGCGTTCGATCTTTCGCTCTTCTCACTTCGGGACTCACTTCCGCTCGGCCCATCTCCCGTTCGCTCGCGCTTCGCGCTCGATTTCCGCTCACTCGCGCTTCGCGTTCGATATCAGAAAGAAAGAGGGACTGCTCGCAGTCTAGACAAGAAACAACACTCTTCCAACATAATTTATTTTTTAAATTAAAAGGAATCTAACAGCTGGGATCGGCGCGACAATATTATAAACTCAGATCAGGCTCCTGAAGAAAATTTGCGAGCGAAGCGAGCCGAGTCGCTGTCTGGAAAGCGACGGAGCCTGAAGACATTCCTTTGACGCCGCCGATCCCCGCTTTCCGATTTTTCTCCTTCCCATCATCCCCCGCTCTCGCGCTTCGCGCTCGTTCCAAGCTCCCTCGCGCTTCGCGCTCGCTCGCCCGGTTTAATCGCGCTTCGCGCTCTCTCGCGAAAAGCCTGTGGAGGAGGCAGAGATTCTGGGTCATTTTGCTTAATATTGACAGATTCGCGGTGAATGATGACAGATGTTGACAACACAATGTCACGCGTTGTTTGTTGAAGTTGAATACGGGTGTGACGAAAGCTCAGACCTCGAAAGCTCAGACCTCAGACCTCAGACCTCGAAAACTCAGACCTCGAAAACTCAGACCTCGAAAACTCAGACCTCGAAAACTCAGACCTCGAAAACTCAGACCTCGAAACCTCAGACCTCGAAAACTCAGACCTCGAAACTCAGACCTCGAAAACTCAGACCTCGAAAACTCAGACCTCGAAAACTCAGACCTCGAAAACGCAGACCTCGAAAACTCGAAATGTGTATGTGCTAATGTGTACCCTTGTGTTTCAACAGATAAGCTTACGTCATCTATAAAACGTTGTTGGTGAACGGCACAATACTAGGCGGAGAGACATGTCCTCTCCGGCAGCTCTTCTGAGGGGACATGAGTAAACGGTTACTGTATCCGGAGTCACTGGAAGTGCGGGACATATTTTTTAAAAGCAATAACTGTTATGGCTCTGTTATTGCATTTTCGCATTTCGTAATAAAAAATGATATAGTTCGTCTTGTGTGATCGTTGCCCTTGTATTAGGTTCTTTCTTAGTTATCGTTCTTTTTTCTGGAATATTGTGTAGTTTCTGTTGGTAAGTTTAGGCAATGTCGACTGTAAACGACAAAGCTGCATGTACATGTAATAAACATAATATTATTCCTTTCACTCCTTTCAGCCGAAAAAGAGTTGGTCAACCGCAATCTTGTTTGGGAATTTGTTATTTATTACTCCCGGCCAGCAGGCTTATAAGGAGTTCCTTTTTCTGAACATCTTTAACCTATTGCATGATTCCGGATTTCCAACCCGTACCAGAGGTCTATATGTCTATATTTATAACAACGAACCAGGGGGGGCAGGCAGCGCCCTTTGATCTTGCCGCTTTTCCGCAATACATGATCGCACAAGTAAAGAAATCTGTCAATCATTCGAGAAACGTACCTCTACGGAGTTTGCTGTGGAATTTTCATCCATGGTGTCCCACAATGACCAAAGTTCAGTTAAACAGCGACCGAATCGTTCCCATAGATGTTTGGACGTGGAATCGCCAAAATATTTCCGAACGAACACAAACGCACGTCATGTCAGCCATCGTCGGCCATGTTTATTTTAAACAAACCAGTACTTAGTCTCGCTCGGCCAAATTTCTAAAATGTGCAATCATATATACTAGGTCCCAGGCCTCGCTGCTAGCCCCCCCTGCAACGAACAATAATAAAAAAGCCACGTTTTGCTTTTGTTATCTATACGAATAGAAGGACTGTTCACAATTAAATTGTGCGTAAGCAACCGAGAATCGATCCGAAGATTGGGCATTATGTTTATGACCAGTGACTTTCTTGCACCCCCTCCCCGGCCTCCTCAAATAATGTTTCCTTCCGCATATTGTGTTCGCCAACAACTTGTTGAAACACAAGGGTACATATACACTAGTACATACACATTTCACAAAGTACCATCTCGAGGTCTGAGTTTTCGAGGTCTGAGGTTTCGAGGTCTGAGTTTTCGAGGTCTGAGTTTTCGAGGTCTGAGGTTTCGAGGTCTGAGGTCTGAGCTTAAGAACACAAGACTTAAGAAAACACGACCTTCAAATATAATGTTTTACTCTTGTTTGTTTACGTAATTTTGTAATTGCTGCATTTTTTAAAATACAATTGAACATCCACTAATGACCACCTCTCTATAACGGCCACCTCTCTACAACTCCCAACAACGACCACCTCTCTACAACGGCCAGATAATTATGCACCAGGGTGGCCGTTGTGGAGAGGTTCTTCAACTGTACAAATTTTACGTATATCCAGTCACTGCGACACATGCATGGCACCTCCCTCGCCCCAGATTTCGCGCACCCGCTTATTCAAGATGGCGGCTAAAAGATCGAACGTGGCCGCAAAGAAATAGAGGTACTGTTCACAGTCTAGTTGTTCGTAAGCAACCGAGAATCGATACGAAGATTGGGCGCGTTGTGTTTATGATCAGTGCAGCGTGATCAGTAACTTTCTTGGACCCCTCTGGCCTCCTCAAATATTTGTTTCCCTCTCCGCATATTGTAAGCTTATCTGTTGAAACACAAGGCTACATACACACTAGTACATACACATTTCGAGTTTTCGAGGTCTGAGTTTTCGAGGTCTGAGTTTTCGAGGTCTGAGTTTTCGAGGTCTGAGTTTTCGAGGTCTGAGGTCTGAGGTCTGAGCTTTCGAGGTCTGAGCTTTCGTCACACCCAGTTGAATACATGTACAGGAGAATTGAGCAAGCGTTACGGAATTTATTCTTTGCCATCAGATCTTTCAGATATCCCTCGGCTCAAGAAAGAGCAAAAGATATGCCTAGAATCTGTGGCAAAAGAGCGCGATGTAATTCTCCAGCCTGGTTTTGGCAAGAGTTTAACCTCGGGTGGAGATTAGAACGATCTGCTGTTCTAATTGTGTCGCCGTTGCAGTTTCGATAATGAAAGACCAAGTCGAAGAGTTGTCCCGTTTAGGCCTGAAAGCTGAAGTTCGAAATGGAAGGATAAAAACTGTCAAAAAATGGACATGGAGCCGGTTAGCCGGCGATCTTTTGCGTTGGAGTCCTTTCATTTGCGAAGTGAAAATTACGGCTGAAAATTGAACATTCAACAGACGTAGCGTTGGCTAAAATTACATATTTGCATACGCGTATTACGGTAAATTTCCGTCATCACCGCTTTATACGCTTACTTTTAGCAATTTTTACTTTCAAGCTTGTTTTATGGGTAATACTTGAAATGCAACGATCATTTTTGCCGTGGGAAATAATTTTTATAACAGGACTTTACTGGAGGGCGCGGATCGGCGGCATCAAAGGAATGTCTTCAGGCTCCGTCGCTTTCGTTCTGCAGCGACTCGGCTCGCTTCGCTTGCAAGTTTTCTTCAGGAGCCTGATCTCAGGCTATATAAACTAATACATCACAATCCCGTTCTTCCGAAGAGAAAATGTAGAGATGTAAACATATATTGCAAACCCTACAATCAAATTGAAAACATCGCAAATACAAAGGTGTCAAACTCAGTAGGCAGGTACAAAAGTCGGACCGGATCAGTCGGATCGGATCGGACCAGATCGGACCGGATCAACTCGGATCGCCAGTCCGGGTCGGATCAACTCGGATCGACTCGGACTAGACTAAAAATGAAAACAATCTACTCGGACTAGTGGACTAAAATGAAATTCGTAGCATGTTAGACATAGAAAAAAGATACCTCTCTTCAGTTAAAGGTGTTAGCCACCTAAACGTTCACCCAGATCACCGTCAGATCGCCGTCAGATCGCGGCAATCAAGCCGCCATTTTGTTTTTCTAGTGCCAGGTCCTCCTGGGATGACGTCACCAGAAGAAGCCTGGGAACTGTACTAGGCAAGATTTCACGATTATTTCAATCCTTCAAAGGATGTGGGGTGTATAAATCCCATTTCCCAGCCCAAGTGTTGCCCAAATCCCAGTCTCCCAGCCTAATGCTTGTCCAAATCCATTCCCAGCAGCAAAATTGATGCTCTTCAAACTGCCCTCTAACAGGGAACTCTCAAGAAACACTTTTATTACATTTCCATCTTGCACAAAAGAGTGCCTTGCGCTGCGGGGGAAGCACATAATACAGTAGAACCCCGCTAACTCGAACTCGGTTAACTCGAACTCCCCGCTATCTCGAACTCAAACCCATTCCCTTTGCCCTTGTTTTCTGTCATTTACTATCGGCTAACTCGAACCCCCGCTATCTCGAACTATGTTTTGTTTTGTTCGAGTTAGCGTGGTTCTACTGTATAAGATAAGCTTATCAGGCGCGGATCCAGGAAAAAAACTTGACCGGTTTACTAGAGTCTGAGCGCCGAATCTATGGAAGTCCAGAGGCATGTTTCCCCGCAAAAGTTTTAGATTTCCACTCTCTAAAATTACATTAACTGTGATTTTTAGTCATCTGGCCGGCTCCATGTGCGAGCGGACGAGCGGATAAGTTTGCTATCCGGGAGAACCTGGCACTAGAAAAACAAAATGGCGGCTTGATTGCCGCGATCTGACGGCGATCTGACGGTGATCTGACCGTGATCTGGGTGAACTTTTAGGTAGCTAACACCTTTAAACGAAGAGAGGTGTCTTTTTTCTATGTCTAACATGTTACGAATTTCATTTTAGTCCAGATTGTTTTCATTTTTAGTCTAGTCCGAGTCGATCCGAGTTGATCCGACCCGGACTGGCGATCCGAGTTGGTCCGGTCCGATCCAGTCCGGTCCGATCCGACTGATCCGGTCCGACTTTTGTACCTGCCTAAACTCAGTTGCATGCAAAGCGAAAGCCTGGAAGGAAACCATACAGACCAAACATCCAGTACCAAAGCCGTAACGGCTCTTTTCAACTTGAAACTTTTCCTAGTAGCACAGCATATATCATATGAACTACAATACAAGGTCGGAACATCAAAATTAATAGACGGTGGTCGATGAACAAATGTCACGAACCGTGTAGAGTCGTGAAGCCCGCGTGAAGGCCTCGAGACTTTCAATCTCTGGAAAATGCTGTTCGAGTACTGACAGTACTGACGTTAAAACGTACTCCTCGACACTTTCGGGACTCGAACTCATTTCTTTTCGCAGGCGTAGATGCCGGTACTACTAGCAAAATATATCTCGATAAACTCGTGTACGTGTGCTACGGAGCGACGTTAACTTGATCACGTACGAGCTATCCTCTCCGGTAGTGAGTAGCCTGCGAGCAAGCTCTCTGGGGTTTTTGGGGGGTGGGGGGTGGGGAGGCGGGAAAGTGAAAGTGAAAGAGAGCTTGCAACGATGTCTCAGAGTTTTGAATATCTGCGCTCAAAAAATCGACGCGAAATGCTGATTGGTGGAAATTAATTAATTGATGACGTCTTCTTAGCAAACATGACGCTTTAGTGTTCATCACTCATGCAGAAAAATTAGTTCAGGTATTTTTGGAAGTAAACTTCGAAGGGGCACGTACTAAATATTTTTTCTGTTCAGTGCTTTGAAAATGCTTTCCAAAGAGACCTCTCTCGAGTCAAATGGTACGGTAGTTCCGGAGAAACAACATTTTTCGTAGCATACTGGGAAATACTACACACTGGCTTTTGTAATTAAATATGCAAAATCTTGCAACATAAATTTCAGAGCGGGAATTTCTAACAAACGGGGAACAAATATTCCAGCTGTCCTGCGCTTTGAAACCCCTATCGATAGAGATGTTTTTCGATTCGACCCGTTTAGTACTTTTCGAGAAACGACTTTCGAGCGTGTGAGATCGAATACAAGGCATTGCGTTTCCGTAGAAAATTGAGACGACCACGAAAGCTCAAAAAAAAGCTGGAAACGGCGGGGGCTTTTGAGGGGCGGCATTCAAAATTCTGAGCCATAAGTGCAAGCTCTCTTTCCCCGCTCTTTCTCTTTTCCCCAAAAAAACGCCAAGAGAGCTTGCTCGCAGGCTAGGTAGTGAGTGGCAAATTTACCTCACGCAGTGATGCGACAAACCTCCTCACCTTCCCCTCGGTAGTTTCAATCATGCAAACCAATCAGATTAATTGCGTGGGTCGTTAAAATATCTACCAATCAGAGCCCGAGGGTCAGATCTTGACCCTAAATTCCAACATGGAAGTGAGAATGATACCCACTGCGCCCAGAGGTTTTCTTCTCGCCGCTCCGCGGCTCAAGTTTGATTGAGAAAGAAAAGAAAGAAAACCTCTGGGCCCAGGGTAACGGTTTGCTTGATCAAAAAGAAAAACTACTGCGAACTTCTTTTATTCATTTTTATAGGCCACGTGATCCGTGGCGGTGGAGCCCTGGTTCTAGGGCAAGAGCAAGACTCATTGGGAGGATCCTTTGATGCCATTCAAAGTTTCATCGGTGAAATGACAGGTGTCAATATCTGGGATCACGTGATTTCAGATCGAGGAATCATGCACATGTCTCAGTCGTGCCTGACAGGGGTGGGGAACGTGTTCCATCTGTGGGGTTACGTGTTCCAGAAGCCTGACTTTAAAGGTCACGTGAATATAATTCCCTCATCATGTTAGAGTGAAGATGCCAGCTCGGGCTATAAATAACATACACCTCAGCTGATGTGATATGTAAGCATTGTGGAGCATCTATCATTAAACATAAACTTTGAAAACTATATTTTGTGTGGTTTATTTGTGTTCAACAAAATTCCAGGCTCCTTTCTCTAGTTCTAAACTTTCCTTTAGCTGTAGTTGCTCTGTTTACGTTCATTCACTAGTTATCAGTTCCGCTCCTGATTTGCATCCTGACTCTTTTTTGTTTCGTAAGAATGTCGGTCAGATATTTCTTTGTACTATTCCCACACAAAAGAAAACATCTTCATAGTGCAAACTTTGACAACTACCTTTTGTGTGTTTATTTGTGTTCAACAAAATTCCGTAGCCTCCTTTCGCCTCTACCATTTAGATTCTGACTCTTCTTTCCTCTCCTTTTTCTCCGTTTTCAACCCTGGTTGTGATTCTTTTTTGTTCTCCTTGTGCTTCCTCTCTTCTTCTGTGTTTCTTTGCCATTTTCCCTGTTTTCGTTTATATCGGCCTTTTAATTAAATAACTAGTAAGGGAGTAAACAATAGGGCTGTCCACAATATGCTCGAAATTTCTGAGGTCCATTAGGGGTTATAGGGGGATATTTGATAAAAAATTATACGGATACGGGATACTGAAGGGAAAAATTATAGGGATACGGGATATTGGAAAAAGATATATTGGGATATTCAACGGGAACTTTCTTCACAAGATGTCTTAACGTTTCAATTAATCAAGATTATTTTCAAAAGAAAATAGTCAAACTCGTTTTAATTATTCAACGGAAAAGATTATCTTCAAACCCATCGAACAGCCATGGGGACAAAAATGGCCGTAGCCTTTTCTAACATCTTCATGGCCAAAATAGAAAAAGAAACACTCAGACAAAGCGACATTACACCCATCTTTTGGAGAAGATTTATCGATGACGTCATATCAATGTGGGACACTAGCAGAGACAAAATAGAAGAATTCCTTCAAAAGGCAAACAGCTTTCACCCTACAATCAAATTCACGGCTGAAATCTCAGAAACAGAAACTACATTCTTGGACACGAAAGTGTACAAAGGTGACAGATTCCACAGGGAATCTATCCTTGACGTGCGAACACATTACAAACCTATAGAGACCTTTCAATACACAAATTTATATTCGTGTCACCCAGCAGGCGTCACGAAAGGCTTTATCAAAGGGGAAGCATTAAGGCTTCTAAGAACAAATTCCTCTCAATTTACTTTTGAGGAAAACATGAGAAATTTCGAAACACGCCTTAAGAATAGAGGTTACCCACTTAGAACTGTGGAAAAACACCTCTCAGAGGTCAAATTATCTGATAGAAAAGCGTCACTGGAACAGAAAAACAGGACCGATGCACGTAAGAAAATACTGCCCTTTGTAACGCAATACCACCCGGCGTTGCCTAACCTAAAGGACATACTCATGGAGAAATGGCACCTTATACAGAATCAACCACATCTGTGAGAAATCTTCAAGGAGCCTCCCCTCATATCATATAGCAAGGGAAAATCCCTAAAAGACATTCTAGACTAGTTAAAGCTAAGCTATGAAGGTTTTAGAATCAATTTATCAAGTTAGATAACAGCAGGAGTCGTGCAGGCCCGTCAACACCGTTTTAACTCTTACTGAGGAAGACGAATATTTCAGTTGTGTGATTGATTGCTTGGACTGTGGTGATCAACTAACAGGCAAAGAGTCGGCAGAAGAATTTTCAAAAGAAGTGTCAGAAGTGGAAGGGGTCCAAGTACAACCACAAGATCTGGAAGAAAGTCACGAAGACCCACCCAAAACTTATGCAAACTAATTATGCAAACTTTTTTGTTACCGGGAAATGACATCACCAGTATCGTCATTACATAGGGATACGAGACCACATAATTAAGGGGATATGGGATATTTAAAGAAAAAATTAAAGGGATACGGGATACCCAGACCCCCCCTAATGGAGCCTCATTTCTCAAAAAGTTGCTCAAAAGTTGCTCCAAAAATCCAGAAAGTTGCTTTTAAAAAATTAGGATCACTGATTTGTTATATCAAAGGAACAAATTGAGTACAAGAAATAACAGCAACATATAACATACTATGTGAACATTTGGGTCTCCGGCGATACTTGAACATCCGGCCTTAATAACAACCGCCGTTTTCACTTTTTCATTGTGCGTTACCGTGGTCGCAGTCAAGCCTGTATACACGCCTCACAATCAATATATTTTGCGGTATTTTTCCACTTTTTCAGTCCTACTAGTGATCAAAATCTATTTTCTCCTCAAAGTATCAATACAAATTCCTGCACGGAGGTCAGGAGAATAAAGAGGATGATCATAAAGAAGGAAATGGTCTAGTTTCTGTATGTAATTATCTATGTATTTCTATGCTACCAACTGGCGGATATATTGGCCGTTTTCACACTAGAGACGGGAAACTCGTCTGAGACGGGTTGTCCGTCTCAGACGAGTTTCCGTCCTAGCGTGAAAACGGGACGGTTATAATTTTAGACGGGTAACTCGTCTGATTTTATCCGTCTACTTTTCCGTCGCTTTAGACGGGATTTCTAAGACGAATTTCCCGTCTGTGACGGATAACTCGCGCGTCTTAGAAATAAGGAAAGGTAACCGCGCCTCAGCCAACCTCGTTCCCAGGGTCTCTCTTCTTCCCGCCACGAGGTTGCGCCTCAGTGAAATTGACAAGAAGTTAGACTCGTCTCGAATTCACACTAGGACGAGAAACCCGTCAGATGAGTTTTCCGTCAAGACGAGTTACCCGTCTCTAGTGTGAAAACGGCCATTGTTACTTATGTCGTCATAACCCTGAAATGCGAACTGTATGGCCGCGCGGTAATGGAACCACTTTTGAGCGTCTCAAGTCGAACTTCCTGGCCAAAAACTTAAATTTGCACTTTGTGAAATAAAATAAAAATACTTCATAGGCAGGCTCTAAAGGAAAATATGATAGAAAGGCTGGCGAGAGAAGCTTGTTGTGGGGAATGAAACTCAACTTTTTTCAAATTTTCCTCACCGAAATTAGTGTACAGTGATATAAAGTGGAATCTCCCGATTTGTCTAACCTCCAAGGGAAACGACTTTTGGCTCGAGATATCGGGGTTTTTGAGAAATCGAGGGTTAGAGAAGCGTTGTGTGACGAGTCAAATAATGGTTGCGAAGGAGACAACACCGGAATACCCTTATCTAATCGTAGATGCGGCCTGTATTTTCACCATTTATTCGTGAATATTCGCAAAATTTGGCCGGATCGGACACGAAATAAAAGGAAGGCGACCATTCGACTCATTTCCGGTCGGGACTTGACCGTGAGATACATAAAGACTCAAAAAGACTGGTTTCTAAATTACCTTGTCCAAAATGGCGGCGAATTTTTGGCTTTCTTCGCACTGCAATCAATGGCTCCTTGATCGTGAAGAAATTCAACTAGAAAGGCAGCGAGACTACCAGTACCTGAAAGAAGAAGATTACAAAAAGATCCACATATTTTTCATCAACTTCATCCAAGCTTTAGGCGAACATTTGAAGCTACGTCAACAAGTTATCGCTACAGCGACTCTGTACTACAAAAGATTTTATTCCAGGAATTCTTTGAAGAGTATAGATTCGCTCCTTATGGCTCCGACGTGTACTTATTTAGCGCATAAGACAGAGGAGTGCGGCGTGATATCAAACACTCGTTTCACCGCAGGATGCAATGCCGTGGTGAAGAACAAGTTCTCGTTTGCTTTTCCTGGCGAGCAGTTTCCTTACAGAATGACTCAAGTAAGAACTTAACATTACTGTCAAACATATATTAAGCGGTCACCCTCGGGGATGGTATACTGAACGCTTAATACAGGTTGACCGCTTAATACAGGTTTGGCGAAAAATGTTAACAAGAGAAACATAATACAAACTCTATTATATATTTCAAATTTCACAGTTTACATGATTGTGTGGTTCCTTCCCCCACGGAAGGTTTTATGGTTTGAAGTGATTGAACTCCCCCACCCCCCTGGAATTTCCAGTTTAGCTTCATACTTTCCTTTATAATTTTGGCTTTTGAGACTCCCCTCCCCCTCGGAATTTCCAATGACCTTCCTTGGGGTGGGTATGGATATTTTCTGGAACCACTTTGGGAAGAAAATTCAAACATAATATTGTGAATATTTGCCAAGCTGACCATTTGATACAGGTCAAAAACAATAAAACAGCTCACTGTGACTTGCAAGAGGGTGGCCACGTCTGCTTAACCCATTGACACCTGGGCTTTTTTCCAATAAAACAGCAATCTAACATCACAGATGCCTATTTCTGGCCGTTATTGCGACCTTTTACTGCCAAACTGTCTAAAACTTAGTCTGCAACAAAGAAACTAACATCCCTTCTACTTGTAGAAGCAACAAACTCAATATTTTCCTTGGGCATGCGCATAAATCAAAATTTGGACATTTGGGCTTTTTGGGTGTAGACTGCGGGCAGTCTCTAATTTTCGCCAAAAAGATCGTGAGGCGAGCGAAAAATCAAGCGAGCGCGGGTGCACTACTGTACCCCGCTCGATTTTTCGCTCGCACGATCTTTTTAGCGAAAATTAGAGACTGCCCGCAGTCTATTTTGGGTGTGAAAAACTCACCACACTTCAGGCTTTTCGTTTCTTTTCCTTTTTTTTTGCCGTTCTTTCTCTCCTTTTTCTCTCATTTTATTTTGTGGTTTTGTTGGCCTTTCAACCGACTTTGTTCACGTTGGAAAAGTTTCCACCTAAACGTTGGTGAAAGTGAACTATTTCAACAAAGAGTGTCAATGGTACAGAAGGTCACATTTTTTGGTGATTTTGGAGGAAAAATTCCAAGTTGTTTTGTGTGTATCTCTGGCCCAATTGAACGTTTGTGCTCGGATAGGCATGCTTTGTTAGACATTTTCCTACTCTATCAGTTGAATATCAAAGACATCCTCTGGCGTGAATAGTGATGACATCGCAAGTGGTACAAGTCTGTGGTCTCGACTTGGCCGGTTGTGGCCGGTTTAGGTGGCAATGTGTTAATAGAGGTGACCGCTTCACTGAGATCAAGTTTACAGTCATTAAGTGAATCAATTTTCGGGACTTTCACTGCTAACCGCTAAATAGAGGGTGAACGCTTAAAACAGGGTCGCTTAAGCGCAAATAAATCCTTGCACTATTGCCATCTTGTTGCATGATTTTGAACTTTGCTTGAAATGTTTAATTCAACATCAATCTGTTGTAAATAGCTTCATGGCTATATTACAGTAGGTCTAGAGCACGATAGTGTTTGTGTTATCAGCCTTGCACTGAAGGGAGAGTTGTGGAGCTTTTATTCTTGAAACTTTCATTTCAATCGTTGCAGTTTCTGATGCTATCTTGATTGGGGCAAACACTGCAGTTACTGTAATAATAATTATTATTGAGCATACATGTACTACAGTCAACTCTCTCTAAGATGAACACCATCGGGACCGGCACCAACTGTCCATCTTAGAGAGGTGTCCGGCTTATAGAGAGTTTAGATGCAATAAAATGACTGGAAAACGGTGTGCAAGGACCAACACCAGGTGTCTGTTTAGAGAGAGTTGACTGTACAGCTAATTAATCATGCGGAATATCGCGCGATGCTAAAATCAGACTATATTCCACAAGATTGAGTAGGATAATAATAAATTATTATTATTTTATTATTCAACAAATTGTCAACGAGGCTAGAGAAACTGTGATTGTGCAATCTCAAACTCAGCAGCGCCTTGCAAGATGACCAAGATGTCCGACAAGTCTTTTTGAGCACACTTCCATATATGCCAAATTACATACATGTATACCGCAGGATATCTGTCATGTATGGAGGACAGATAACAAGGGCATCTTGACCATATATGGGCATTGTCAATGACAATTTGTTGAATAATAATTAAGGAATAAAACCTCCGTTCCAATGTCTTTATACTCTGATAAAGATCATAGCCACGTCATTTCACTCCTGAGATGGCGTAGAGATAACCCGAGCCGCAGGCGAGGGTTCTTCTCAGCCATCAAGGTAAATACTCTGGTAAAGACAGCTTTTTCTGTGAGAAACATACGCGCAAGAATCTCAGCTATTTTGTAATGTGCAGTAAGGGAAACCGGTGGGGGACTCCTCCCATGTAGGGTTCCTGAATTGTGGTCCAAGCTGGGGACACTTTGTGCCCTGTACACTGAGTAATGGTCCCAGTTACCCATGCAAACTCCATGAAGCGGACACCTACAGCTGTATGTAGATCTATGTTCACCAAAGTGTTCCCTTATGGGAAGTTTAACTGTATATAGTGGTTTCCCAAACAAATAATAATATTTTAAAAATAACTCAACTCGTTTACATCTGTATTTGCAGGTTCTGGAATGTGAATTCTTCTTGTTAGAGATGATGGACTGTTGTTTGATTGTATATCACCCTTACCGACCTCTGACGCAGTATGTTGCTGACCTTGGAATGGAAGATGCCATCCTACCAATTGCTTGGCGTATCTTGAATGATAGTTTACGCACCGATGTCTCCCTTATCTACCCTCCATACCAGATCGCACTAGCTGCCATTTACATGGCTTGCGTCATTCAACAGAAAGATTCCAAGCAGTGGTTCGCTGATTTGTCTGTTGATATGGATAAAGTTCTGGAAATTACACAGGAAATTCTACAGTTGTATGAGCTCTGGAAGAGTTATGATGAAAGGACTGAAATCTGTTCAATACTTAGTCGAGCACCGAAGCCCAAAGTTCGTCCGACATCAGCTACACCTGGCCAGACTCCATCACCTGTACCACCAGAATCTTGATAATGAATTTATTTTATTAATCTTCTTTTTTTTTAAGTAAGGAAACCAGCACTTGAAAATTAGTATTACTGCTGTTTCATCACGTGCCATATTGAGGAAGTAAGGTCATTTTTAATTAATTAAATTTTGCTGTCTGTATGGCTGGGTTTAAAAAAATGAATCCCGGTAGGAAACCATTCAAACTATTCTAGTATGTTTACTTACTTTTAGTCATCCCAATTTTATATTGGGGAAATATTGGTCAAGTTCTTTTTTTGCAAGTTTATGGACTGAGCTGAAGGCAAGGTCCATATAACCTTTCTCGAAACAGCTGTAAACTTGCAAAAAAGAATGATACCAATATTCCCCAATATGGACTGAACAAGCTGGTTCAATAAAGTGTTTTTATTATAATGGATCTCATTTCTTGTAAAATGTTGCTGATAAATTTTGACAAAAGCAGCATATACTTGCATTTTTTTCAGGCCACTTTTGTAAAAGTTTAACTGGGAAATTGTCTACCAGACATTAAGGAAAAATGTTCTTCTTAAAGAAAACAGTTTTGTTCTGTTTCATGTTGTAGTGATAGACTACATGTATTATCAATATATAGTTGTTGCTGAAGTATGGTTGTGTAATGTGTGGTCCATATTGGGGAAATATTGGTTGAGTTCCTGTTTTGCAAGTTTATAGAATAGAGATATGGACTGAGCTGACGGCAAGACCAATATTCCTCATTATAACATCTATTTACAGACGGAACAAGCTAGTTCAATAAAGTTTTTATTATCATTAATGGATCTTGTAAAACTTTGCTGATAAATTTTAAATGCATGCATTCTCGGCAAACATGTGACCCTATGTTAAGCATATACTTAAATTTTTCAGGCCACTTCCATAAAAGTTTAAAGGCCCACCTTCACCCAAAAGACGTGCAAAAGGAATTCTGCAAACACTCTGTCTGTACGTTCTTCAAATCGTAAATGTTGTTTTTCTCTCTCCATTGTTCAAATACAGACTCTCTCAAACGAATCGTCTTCAAAGAGCCAGGTAACTTTGGTCGTCCACGACAGCGCGAAATGGCCACCATCTTGTCAAACACACGTCTGCTTCAAATGGCAAAACTTATAAATATATACAGAATATATACAAAATACTATGCGAAAAAGATAAACGAGGAACGTATTTCCAAAAGCGAATGAAAGATACCATATGGGATTGCTTTGATAAAAGGCGATGATAGAAGGCTTACAGGGATTCCAGTAGTTTCATGTTACAATGAAATTCAAGATTAGTGATCGTGGCGCACAATGCATTATGGGTGAATGTGGGCCTTTAACTGAAATTGTCCACCAGACATGAAGGAAAATGTTTCTACTTAATAAAATCAGTTTTGTTTTGTCAATGTTTCATAAAAGGAATTTGGTGAAATTAATTTGTGAGTGGTCCATCTTAGCGGTCCGTATTGCATAATTTGGACCGCTCAGGGAACCAATCAGAATGCTCCTTTTCATCGTGGACCAGTTTGCCATATAATAAATCACGTCAGTTACAGGCTAGGTCCATGAAAACAGTTCCTACAATAATATGACCTAATATTTTTATTTTTTAATTCAACAATGGGTTCAATCTCATACAGGCATGTAAAAAGCAAATGAATAAGCCAGTTTTGAAATATTAAAATATTCTAACTTGGTTCCGGGGCTCAGGGGAATAAATTAAAACAAAATTAATTAATTATTCAATATGATTTCAATTTTTGTTTTATTCCCCAGAGCCTCAGAGCCAAGTTACTGACATCATAGTTAATAGAGGAAAATGGTTATGAAGCCCGCAAAGTTCTTTGTTATATGTTTTGTTCGCTATTTTGGAGGTTGACCATGCACAAAACCTGACAAAATACAATAGGTGGTATACGTGTGCAAGCAACTAACCAATAGAAACGTTGCGATTACGTAATTCATGCATAGTGTATGAGCGCAAAACAAAAGATGTGCATGGTCATGGACCTTCCAACATACATCTTGACCTCTTTGTTTGCTCCTTTGAAGTTTGCCGAGCTTCACAACCACATGTTTTTTTTTTCTTTTTTATGAAATATGTTTTATTGTTATTTCCCTTAATGTAAAGTATTTTATAAGCGAGATTAAAATGATGAATTTTCATCAAATTCTCTGCATCCTTCTTATCTCTTACATCAAAGGTGCTAAAAAAATGAGTGAAACCCTTTTCTGATATGAAAATTTGATTTGATGACTAATAATTTAACATTTGGTTTAAACATTGGATTTAAAATAAGTCAATGAAATAAATTATTATATTTTTTTAGGAGAAAGTTCTATAGATGATGTGCAAGTTTTTTTCCTTAACAATGCCCTCGCATCTTCCTAAATGTTTCCAGTCAGTGACTGCTAATTAGATCATTATTCACTGCATTTCTGCCCCCCAGGCTTGTTTGACTCTTGAGCCCAGTACATTCTGAAGATAATGGTAATAATTATTACAATTTATTATTGTACTTACAAGTACATAGCGCATTTTCCAGATACATTCAAAGTGTGCTCAGGGTTGAGATCGGACATCAGCTTGTAAAGGTGCCCATGGCAGCCAGCCGCTGTCAGTCCATTCATGATCTCACCCCACCCACCCAAGAATACATGTGAACAGGCCAGACCACTACTGTTTTTGAACAGTGATGTGGGTTCTTTATAACATCCCCTACTAATTTAGTATGAGAAGGTGTAGGAGACAAGGTCAACGGCTTAACGTCACTGCCAATTATGCGACCAATGTGAACTGAGACAAGGTATTCTAAGATAAGTTGATACTTTTATTTCAACCCCCTGAAACAGCTACAGTGAAACACTCTGTAGCCAATCAAATTTATTTATTCCCTGCTAGCAGAGTCTCCTTTTCCATTATTTTGAGGCGGGAAGAAAAGGAGACTCTGCACTGACTCAAAATGATGTTTGATGTAACCGCCATCCACGATCGTGGATGAAATAAACCGGTTTTTTAAACCAGTTGTCACAAAGTATTCAGTACGCATGCTTATGGAATTATCGCTGACAAGTAACTGAGCCCACAGTGACAAAGCGCATGCTGTTCAATGTGGCTGCTGGTGAATGTTGAGCCCACATGTGACATACAATCAAGTGTGAAAGTTGTTTGGTCGCTTAGTAAACGCTAATGCATGCTCAATGGGAATCGTTTTGAGTCAGAGCAGAGTCTCCTTTTCTTCCCGCCTCAAAATAACGGAAAAGGAGATTCTGCTAGCAGGGAAATTTATTTAGTGATATATCAATCCTACTTCATGTGTCTTCAGTTTCGGTGAAGTGATGTTTAATATCCTCGAATATTATTTCACCCATTTTATCATATCCTGCTGGAGAAAAGTGAAGATCATCGGCCCAAAACTTAATGCGATCTTCCTCACTCAGAGATTTTCGTGGTAACTTTGCTGATAAGTCAGATAGAAGCATTTTACTACCACAATCTTGCACGTAATTCTTCAAAAGAGCGTTGACTTGCAAACGTTTCTCTCTCACAACCGTGAAACGGTCCATAACTTCGTAACCAGTTTCTGGAACAGTCACTGCTACTGATAACGGCGAGTGTCTCAGAGCTATCTCGTGGAGCGATCTTAAACGTCGAAATAAAGGCTCACCGTCTTTATTCAAAGACATGCCAAGGTCATTTGTCCCTCCTAAGATAATGACGAGGTCGAAGGGTCCATCTTTGTTCAAGACGAGAGGAAGTCTTGTACTCATTTGTTCAGTCATTTCTCCGCTGACACCCCTGTTCACAATATCGACAGATTTGGATTTGGCTCGGGCTTGAATAAGACTTTGTAATTTACGCGTATAGGGATGAAATTTAGCTCCAAAATCACACCAACCTTCCGTCAAACTATCACCAAACGCTAAAATCCGAACCGCCATCTTGTAAGTTGATGGGAAACTGGACACCAGCACCAGTGCGAGGTTGGGTTGTACTCAGGTGATGGGGAGGCGCGAAGGGGAGGCGTAAAGGCCAATTAGTGATTTATAGTGATAAGAGGACTTTGGGGGTTTAGATATTTTCTGGCGGATTTTTTTTGGTGTGAATGAAGGTGGACGCATTAATTATATATATCGTACTCTCTTCTCTCTTTACTTAGGTTTCTGGGCCCGTTGGCCTTTTTATGGGTCTAGTTTTAGCCGAATGGAACTTTTTTGGGGGGGGAGGGGGGTGGGTCTAAAAATTTGGCCTCATTCGCACCTCCCCGTCACGTTTTTTTTCTGAGTACCCCTGGGAGAAATATAATTTTCATATTTACAAGTGTAATTTGATTTGAGGTATTTTTCGGGTTTCGAAACGTCATTCACATCTGCAATGCAAACAGTCCATACACAGCAAAGAACGTCAAAGTAGACAATTTCTTCTTTGTATCTCTACCTCAAAAACGTGTCTGTACTTTATACAGAAACAAAATTACTACTTTAATTTCTTTGTTCTACGCCATTTATATACCGAAATTTTCTTATTGTTATTTACTTACTAAAACACTACTGTTAGCTACCCTTATTATAATTTGTTTTTCTTCACCTCCCGCCTCGAATAGCCCTGCTAATTTGCGGGAGGTGAAAATCTATGTATTATTATCTATGTGTATTAATAAAGCTTGTCGTTGTTGTTAAAAAAAAATTGTGATTTTTGTAAGCGCGTTTGTTCTATTATACAAGCAGTCAAAAGTTACAGCCTGAGGTGAAATATATAGCATAATGCTTGGATTCGGTTGCCAAAATCCCCCTACCCCTCCCTGGTCCTTGGAGCAATGGGGAACACGGTGGCCTAAGTAATGGCTAATGGTTAGCGCCGGCGTTGGACTCTGGATGGAGTGGTCCAGGTTCAAGTGCTGACCGGGATCACTGTGTTGTGTTGTGTTCTTGAACAAGACACCTCTCACAGTGCCTCTCTCCACCCAGGAGTAAATGGGTACCGGCGAATTGCCAGGGCAACCTGACAAAAAATGTTGGTGTCACGTTTACATAATTACAAAGAACTTTAGAAACGCTCAAGGACTGTTTGTTCCTTTCTGTTAGAAGCCTTGTTTCATATAATTGCATGATTATCTAATATCCGTTTTTTGGCTAGCCGCACAAAGCGTTCTTCTTTTTTATTTCCTTTACGTCAGAGGCATGTATTTAGATTCTTTTTTACAAGCACGTTTTCAGTTGTTAGGAGTTGTTCTACTGTAAGGAGTTTTAGGAGTTTTCTTTGGAGTTGTAAAGCCTTAGGAGTTTTCTTTGGAGTTGTAAAGCCTTAGGAGTTTTCTTTGGAGTTGTAAAGCCTTAGGAGTTTTCTTTGGAGTTGTAAAGCCTTAGGAGTTTTCTTTGGAGTTGTAAAGCCTTAGGAGTTTTGGAGTCATTTCAACCCCGGAGTCAAGATCAGACGTAAGTCACGCTTGTAAATTACCTTTCGTTTGGTTTATGGAGTTTAGTTTGAGCCTTTTTTCGTTTCTTTAAACTTAGACATGCCGTATATTCTCTTTTAGTTTTTACCGCAAGTGATGTAAATAGTCGACTGCCTGATTGTAATAAACCTATTAAGTCTTGCTGCCCGTCTTATACTTCACTGTGGTTGACCTGGCGAACTCAAGTACTCAACACCCCGTGTCTGCGGTACTGGGAACGCGACAGTTGGGGATTACCTGAAATGCACTAGCATTCCATCCAGGGGGGTAGCAATACTCCTAGTTGCTTTTTTTTATTATTATTATTTTTTATTTGTCCATTATATTACATTTACACTAATTTGCTAGTTGATAACTGTCTGCTAGTTTACATATAATGGCAGGAGATCTTAGCAAGCTCTATTGAGCTTTTCTAGGAAGATCCCCTTTTTTACAGCTTATAACATTGAAAACAGCAGATGGATATTATTTATAAATGTAATACTAATACGGGTTTTGTCAAACTATATATATTAATATTATCAATCTAAGAATCTAAAATAATTTGATTTAGTACATAAACGTTTGCGCTTTTCTTAAAAGAATTATATGTTTTCGATAATTTCAGATCCTTTGGTAAATTATTCCAAATTTGTGCCCCCCTATATTTTAATGAAAATTTTCCGTAATTTGTCCTTTTGTAATGAATAAATATATTAGATGCTGATCGCGTATCATGACTATGTATGTTTTCATTTAAAGTGCTATGGAAACGGGAGTTGTTGAAAGACTTGTACCTAAACCATTCCCAACCTTCACACGTCGGCCACCCTTATCACGGAGCAAGAAAAGACCCACCTACACTTCCCCACCTTTTGGCATCTCTGGATCCACCAATGTCCGTAAGAAATAAGACACATCTTCAACTGACAGGATTCGAACATATTTTATACACAAAATTCAAGACAAACTTATCGTCTAGACCATTTTTCTCCTTTAATTCTCCCAGCTTCGCGCAAGGGGAAAAATTATACTCCTGATTGGACAAAATTCCAGTCTTTCTTCATACTTTTTTCAGGTCTGCTAAACTAGATAGCAGAGTTTTCCCATATTTTCAGACTCTGGAATCGTAGTTTTAGTCCTTTTAATAGACTCGCGTATTTTCGGACAGTAAAGAGTTTCGTTTAATGTCTCCTGATGTAAATATGACTCATAGTCCCTGCTTTCTAAGGGATGACAGCTTAACTTCACCGTCTAGCCAGACCTGCTTCCACTCTGCTATTGTCCTGTCCTAGACTAGGCCACAGTCAGTTACAAGTGTCTTTACGTTCCTATCTTTTTCCTTTTTACCGTCTTCGAAATCTAATCTCGTTCTCAGAGGTCTTTCTAACTACTTTTTCACCATATAACATAAACTAGTTCCTGGACATCCCGTCATAAGGCTTACATGACATTTGGTAGTGTAACAGCTCTCGTAAGCTACTAATTTCATTAGCCCTCTGTGTGAAACAGCTCTATCATTGTTAGGGCTATTGACATTGTTTTTATTCTATGGTTAGTGTATTTTGAGTAAATCCGGCATATTTAGTGACAGACTTTACCACTTCCAAATGACAAATCAACCTAGGGCAAACTTTGCAGTAGACACATGTACGCGTTGCGTACCTATTTTTCTATATCTAATTGTTAGTGTTGGACTTTATGAGAGCTGCGACATGGCCCATCTGACTAGCAAAGAATGGCCAATCCAGGCTCCTTTATCTGTTATGAAAAGAGCGAGAGGCGAGGTGGCCTAATGGCTAGTGCGATGCACATCAGATCCAAAGGCTGCCCGGTATTCTTCTTGTATTGGCAAGACACCACTTATCTGTCCCCTAAAAATGTCCCTTTACTTTAAAGATCATTCACTGGAGGGGCTTTCCTGGCTGTCTTGATTTAGGCCCTTTTCGTGTGAGTACCCAGCAGCAATGCCTTCTCTTCCCTCTACTGCTGTTGTCACGGGTGTTTCACCAAGCTTCTGCTCCAGTCCACTCCATGATCTGGATGCAAGGTACTCCGCTAAAACACAATTGAACACTGTTGGTCTCGTGCCAAAAACATTAGTTTGCAACAATTCTTTGTTTTCATCTGACGTCATCAAAATTCTAAAATCTAAACTGTTAATCCTACAAAGCTTTCACATATTCTAGACATAGAAAACGTTTTAAAACCTCTATGCAAAGTTTGGTATCGATTCAGTGCTTCGTTTTGGAAATAAAGCATTTCAGACGTGATAATAATTTAGAAGAGATATCTAAAGAGGAGTTTGAAGTGAAAGCTAATGATATTGATGGTAGAATCTACTCTACTTCTTGTACAATTTTATGGTCACCAACTAAACACTGTAATTTTTCTCAAAATTATTTTCGTAATAACTCGGTTATGAAAAATACTACAAAGCTATAATTTGGCCCAAACGTTTCTTTCTGTCTGCTCAATCAAACCTGTAACTTTTCTGATGTTGTTCATGCAAGTAAATAGTTTGAAAATGAGTTTGATTTGCACGAAAATGAACTTGCGAGTAAAAAATTTCAAATGAAAGGTTTTGCACTCGGACTCGTTTTGAAGCAGACGCAAAAGCAAGAAGTACAGTTCAAACCTGCAGAAGTATGGTGTTGAGTTGACAAAGATGTTTCCTGATTCCGCTCAACCAATGATGTAGAGGAAAACCCTAAAAATTAAAAGTAAAAAAGTAAATTCGCACAGAAGATTAGCATCTAGCCACTCGTCTGCAACTCTGAATGTTTGGATTATGCTCGGTTGGAACTTTGGGTCGTTGCTTCACAAGGTTATTGGGTGAGTGGTTCTCTAGGACCCCAGGTCCTATGGTTGCTAGGTTCCTAGGTATTTTAGTGTCTAGGTCTAAGTAAGTAAGTAGCTTTATTTATCCACATATCACAAAATTGAGCACGGGAGCTCGTTTAAATGTAAATGTGCATTACAAGTACAAGGTCTTTCACTGAATACAGTCGAATCCTTATTAAGCGGTCACCCTCAGGGAAATGGCAAGTGGCTGCTTAATAGGTGGCCGCTTAATAGGGTTCGACTGTACTTCCCTTCATCTTAAGGTATCTAGGTATTTTGGTCGCAAGGTCTCTAGCTGGGTTCCTAGGTCCCTACGTGTTTAGTCCCAGATCTCTAGGTATTTTGGTCGCTAGTTTGCTAGTTCTGTGGAGTCTCTAGGTCTGATGATAAAGATGGACGACAATGATGATGAAAAAAGTAAAAAGTGTCCGGTCAAACAGCTCAGCTCAGCCACATCACGTAACACAGCTCAGTAACACAGCTCAGAGACACACCTCTCTCCACCTCTGATGAACTGTAAGTTGGTCTTAAATGTCCAGTCACCAGAGATACATCTGGAATGTCGTCCATACTCTGTGAAATAAATACAAACTTGAGAAAGATGTCAATCAGTCAGTGACACAACCTACTCGGAAAAACATTTTCTGAGTTCTCCCAAAAGGAGTCGAACCTTTGACCTTCCGCACACCGGTCAGACGCTCTACCACTGAGCTACAGGAGACTCGTGGGAGCTTAGGCCATACAACTAGGTTCAAATGTGACAAACCTCCCGCATACTGCTACAAATAATTTTGTCGGTGAGTGAGAATGTGTGGAAATAGCAAACTTGTTTGCAAATGACAGCAGTTTAAAATATCATTATAAACAGTCATAAGGTATATCAGTTTTAATCATTTTTACATAGTAAAAGTTCTGTATTCTGTATTAAATTATTGATGTTTTCCGCAGTTAAAAGTTATCAGTCTTCTGAAGTAACTTTGAAAACCAGTTCCTAAAAAACACTTTAAAGCAAACTTTTGTCTTAGTTCTTTTATTTGCTATAGTTTCGTTACTATTGCTAAAATTATGAACGCAATGAAGTGTTAGTGAACAGTGAAAAGTGTGCTCATTCACATCTAGCTATTCTTAAGCGATCTGTTAATATTGTATTTCCTAACAAAAACCTGAACCACGGTTATAATAAGTTGGTGTTGCAGCAGTGGCATATTTTTTGTTTGTTTGTTTTGTTGGTTACCACTACTGCAGGTCACATCAGTAGTCATGCCGTTGGTATTTAAACTACAGTTGAACCTCCCATAAGCAGACACCCTTGGGACCAGACAAAAGTGTCCACTTAGGGCCTATTTACATGGAGAGAAGTTGTCCCTGGTAGGAGGGTTACCCTCCCCGAGCCATCTTTTACCGAGCGTTTATATGAAAAAAGTTGTCCCTGTTTACTGAGCCAAAATGTGGCCCTCTTGGGTTCGCGCATACTCTATATGTCCCGACTTGTCCCTGGTAGGTGAAACAACAATAGCCAAAGTGTTTATATGGGGAAAAGTTGGCCCGCCCCCAGGGTCATCCTACCTTCAAAGCGAGTAACCCTCCACCCAGGGTTACCCTGCCCCGCGAGCCAACTTTTCGATTTCTCATGTAAACGGTTCGCTGCTATTTATAAAGAAATGTATGAAAAGTTCTCTCACCCGGGGTTACTCGGTATGGAGGGTGACCCTCCTACCAGGGACAACTTTTCTCCACATAAACAAGCCCTTAGGAGAGGTGTTCACTTAAGGCAGGCAAAAAATGTAGAGTCTGGGGACCATGCTTTTAAGATTACGGGAAGTGTCTGGCAACAGGGGTTCCACTGTACCAGCACAGGCAGTTATCAAGTCATTTTATTAGCTTCTTCTCTTACCTCTTCCACATCTAATTCAACAGAGGCACTAGCTCCTGTAAATAATAATAACAAGAAAACAGAACTGTCTTAATCAAGCAGAAAGTTCTGGCGACAGATTGTATTATTGTAACTGGCATATATCTGCCATGGACCATACTTATATATAAAGCACAAAGATTAAACATAATATCATGAGAAGTTTAATTATGTGTGTTTCATTTTTGAAGGCTGCAAATGTATTTAACTGTATGTACTGACCATGTTAAATAAAGGATCGATCGATCGATCGATTTTATTCTAACTGGCAAGCCGTTTTCAGTTTTTGGCTGGAATTGAAGTACCGTGCATCCTCGGAGACCCCCAAGGAGCCCAAGGACAGTTAGTCAGGGTTAGATTAAGTAAACTGGGCAAAAAGCATGCAACATTTTACAACTTTTGTCGATTTTGCCCGGGGTACTTCATCTTACCAAATAAATTCCCCTGGATGTCCGAGAATCGGTACAATGGAATCATGTTACTCGAGCCATCAAAGTGTCACCAAAATCTTGTAATTTGTTAAATATTATGCTAACAAACACAAACCCGGTAAAAGATCTCTGAAATCTGTGATGTAGTCTCCTGTCCATTCACGTGTCCTGAGCAAAAAAAAACGACATTTACAAAATAATGTAAAAAGGACAAGAAAAATTAATGGATTGAACTGAAACATTTGGGGAATGCGAATAAAAGTCTGATGCTAAAAAAAACCCTTGATCATAGGAAACTAAACAAGAATGGTTTAATTTTGTAGAACAGTGCTCAACAAATGACTAGAGTGAGGATGACTAACGATGCTTAGGATGGACATTCGATGCCAGCGTGAATTAGCTGTATGCTCTCAGCCAATGAGAATAGAGATAGTGAGAAAAATGTATAATAATACAAGTCGGTAGCCAGACCAAAATAATTACCGAGGCAGTAAAAAATAAAAACAAAAAAGAATATTAAAAAATACTGGTATGCGCTGCCGCTGTAAAAAAATGCGCATATATTTGGAACCTCACATAATCCAAGCCTGGTAGACCTGTTATCTCAAACTATTTTTCATTTCCACAAAAAAGCAAAAGAAAGCTTTTACCAATGAAACTGCCTTGGTTATCTCAATACTGGCTACAGACCTGTAATATACATGGATGGGCCAAATGTATCACAGAAAAAACACAACATACATGTATCAAATGTTCATACCTTAGACATGCTAATTCCATTTCAAAAGGAGTCACTATTGGCTTGTAGAATTCCTGAGTGATGTGAAATACAAATGTTAACAAGCCATCATTGTCACTGTATACAGTAAAGACCTATTAACCAATCAAGGCGTGTCGTACCTGTGAATCAATCAGCGTATTTTCAGGGCATGCAACCAACACAAACACATCGACCTCCATGAAGTTTGCCATTTTCGCGACATTAAGCTTTCCCATGACAAATAAATAAGACTGAAAAAATAATTGATTATTTGTTCATTACAATGGTATTATTAATATAAATACTAAATTTATGATTGAAATTACCACTATAGAGGTGGCAATAGAGTTTTGGGACTTTGATAACTGGCCGCTTAACAGGGGGTGGCCGCTTAATACATGTAGGAGTTTCAACTGTAAGTCTATTTTTCTAAACGTCAAAGTACCTTCTTTCCTGCTAACTTTATAACTTGTTTCATTCTTTCAATAACTTTCAAGTAGTCAGCTACGAATACAAAGCAAAATTTGTAACATTTTTTTTTGCTGCTATTAGAAACAAACTATGACATTTTCAAAAGCCTCTCAGTGTTTTCATTTGGCTGAAAATTAAGCTAAAGAATCCCATCCATTTTCGTAATGCATATTAACAATAGGATACAAGAATTTATTTACATCAATAAATTGATTACCTAAGGGGTGAGAGGGGACATGGGATGGGAAGTCTACGGGAGGCAGGAGAAGGGTTGGGAAGCAGGTTTCTCAAGGTGGCAGGAACTGGGAAAAATTTCACAACATATATTGCCATAATATTTTCCAATAGAAAAAGGACCAAGAGGGAGGAACCACAATGGAAGGGGTGGCGAGTACAAGGTACGGGAAGAGGGAAGTTTAGACCCCCCCTGCCCCTCCCCCCTCCCCTCCCTCCCCCCCCCCCCCCTTCCTACTAAGCTGCTTGGTCTAACAAGAGAGGTTCCCATGTTAAAAACACTTGATAAAGAGGCAGCCAGCAGAATTTCACTTCCAATATGGAAGCCCTAGATTTATGTTGTCATCTCTTTGAGCCCCAAGCATGATCTACATCTAATTTCTCATCACACTATGAAGGTAAATTAAGCAGACAGGTCATGAGAAGTGAGGACCAGATCACATTATTACCTACTCCTAATGTTCCCACCACAATTCCAACCACTTGGGCGTCTTTGGCTCGCTGGATCATGTAATACCTACGTCACACAATTAACAAGGCAGGAATTATGTATACAAACTACCTTCTTCAAATGGTGTTGTTTTAAATGAGATTATCAACAATCATAGTTAACTGGGAGATCTTCTGTTGGCCATCGGGTGATCTATTGACGCATGCGCAGTTTGAGTGTTTCCGAGAAGAGTTGCCATTGTGGCTTGCTTGTGGATTTACCTCGGCTGGTATTTTGCCTTCTGTTTGCTCCACCCACCCACCTCTTGGCCCTTAGTCAGTATTTTGGGATCTGGTAAGTACTTTTCCTTTTATTCTCCACTGAGACATCAGTGTGACAGGTGCCAGGGGGGTTGACCCGTGTGAGGTTGCCATGGTCACCTCCTCATTTGCATTTTGCTCACGTTCATTTGCCTTAGGCATTGCTCTTCGACAAGTTAACTTCTAATAGACTAGAGTTGACGTCTGACAACACAGCTTACAATCAAACTACGATCCATGATAACTTTTGTGTTTGAAGCATGAGTTTTGTAATACATGTACAATGCCACAAAGTGGGTACATCAGCAAACTAAACAATGTAAACATCAGGGCTCTCAGAAGGAACAGGTAACCAGGAAACATTACCATCTTCCATTATTACCACAGGGAACCCAGACTGACAATGGTCTGGAGTCCCTGTGTTTATCAATCAATCAATCAATCATTTACATATGTAATAACTTATACCACACAGTTTCTATAAAAAAAACATTCAACTGTGCCTTACACTATTACAAATTTAATCACCTAAAGATTTTCTATGATTTCTATGATAGTTATATGTACCTCATTTCACTTAGTAAGTGGTGTCACCTACCTTCGCATAAGTGCCTTATTGACATTAAGGGTCTCTTTTCTTCCAACATTTGTGCATGGGTCATACGAATAAAACTGTCAAGAGGAGATGACAGAACATTACAATGGAATCTACATAACTTTTCCAATACATTTGCGATCTGTACAATCCAGTCAAATTTCATGAGTGGATATTAAAATGAGTGTCCACAGTAGGTTTGGTGGAATGCAGGATGGGAGTTAAAATCGTGGATGTGGTACACTAGAAATTTTGAGAGCAGGATATATGATGAAATAACTTATGGCAGGAAGCAGGATATGCTATTTATTAATGCTTTTTCGTAGTATAAAGCTCCCCCTGGGTGAAATGCTTAGTCCAATGACAGGTTACTCCCCAGCATTTTGTCAGGTTGCCCTAACAGTGCGCTGGTACCCATTTACATTCCTGGGTAGAGAGAGGCACTGTGAGAGTTAAAACATGTTAGTGTCTTGCTCAAGAACACAACACATTGGCCCTGGCCAGCAGTTGAACTCAGAATGCTTGATCTAGAATCGAATGCACTAACCATTAGGCCACCGCATCTCCCAAATGAATGCATGAGCAAGTCCCATAGCCTGCAATGCAGGCGGTTTGTGGGCTTGCGATTGTATTTCTCCTTCGAGTTTAGCCGCCATCTTGGATTCGCAAAACGTGGAGAGCGAAAGAGGGTGAGGAAGGGGTTGGGGTTCACAGCGGTCAAACGTTTGACCGCTGTGGAGTGGGCACCAGTGTTAATAGTGCGAAATGGTAACTTTTCAGAAGCTTGGATTTTTTTTAGTAAATCATAAAAAAAGTTAGTAAACTCAAAAATTGAAGAAAAACTAACAAGCTTTAAGCTCTGAAAGTAAAACTCTTATCTTTGACCGACTTCGCTTATTTTTTCACGGTCAAGGGTTGGGGAGGGACCTACCGCACCAATCAGAGACTCCGTTCGTGGGCGAATGGAGTTTCCCAAACGAACAATGAGTGCGGGCAGGCGTATTAATCGCCCCTCCTCCTCCTCCCTCCTCCCCCGCCTTTCTGCCTGACTCCCTCTCCCTTCGCCACTCTTTTGCACTCACCCCAAGCCTCCAATGTTTTCCTAATCCAAGATAGCGGCTTATAAACACTCGATGGAATATTCAGCGCTCCCTCGCCCAAAATACGCCTGTTTTGCAGGCTACAAATCCCAATATGATGCTAACTCTTCCCTTCATTAGTCAATCGATTCTATCCCTGCACATTCTCGCATTTTCCATGTACCTGACATTTGTTATAGGACATCATCAAGTTTCGTAAACACAAACTTTCACTGCCGATGTAAAACACATCATATTCCTCCAACTGGGCATGTGCAGGAAGACAAAATTCACGTCCAAATCTGCAAACAATGGAAATGAGTTCAGAGGGAACCTATCATGATTAAACAATTTAGTCTGTCTACAACAAGTCTATCTGTAGCATGAAGTGACTAGGAGCATCTGTCTTCTTATTGATGATCATTTTACAAGGTATAACACTGGACATTGCCAGTTACAATCCCCCAAGAATTTTAATTTATGTTGCACTGATTGGGCCAGAACAGATCATGTGGTACATACACCTCTACCGGATAATACTATCACACGATAATTATTCCCCAGAGTGTTAATGTCCCAGTAGAGAAATGAGCGCATACATTTGCTATTCACATGCCCTGGACCAAAAACTTTACCTGTGGCCAATATTAATGAATGGAAATTGAAAGCATCTTAATTTTGCAATTTAATTTTTAATTTCGCGTATGGCAGAGCTTTTAATTGAAACAAAAATGATTTGCTTGTAAATGACTGCGGAAATTTATTTGGAAGATTAAAACACCAATAATTAAAGTACTACTGGATCTCTCGGCTTCAAAATTGTCCTCAAAATTAATAATAATATTACTGCCCTTTTAAAAGTTTGTTTCTTGGGCAATAGAGAATTATACATTTTTCAGACAATTTAACATCCTCTGGCTTTATTAGCTGATAGAGCAGCCTCCAGTAGTTCTTTGTTATTTACTTAATTCAGTTGTTAACAAAAGTCTAAAAAATGCCTAAATCAAGAATTTCCCTACATTGTGTGGTTCCAGAAAATATCCATACCCTTCCCTCCCCCCTCCCTCCTCCCCCCTCCCCCCTCCTCATTATACACATCAACAAGCCTAAAAAATCTCTGTTTCAGGATTCACAGAACTTCAAATGATTTACATTATGTTACATGTATGTTTATGATTTATGTTACATTTCACATACCTACAAAAATAGCCATTTCCAAGATCATTGTTACTGTCTTCTAGTGAAATCATATCAACATCTGTTTCCCCTGATTTACTTGATAATTGTGTTTCAGGAGTTATTATGTCCTGGGAATTTTCCTCTTTTATATTTGCTTGTTTTCTGGATTTGGATTTGCAGAAAAATTCTTCTTCTTTTTCAAATGTGGAGCATATATTAAGCTTTGTGAATATCACATTAGGATAATTCAATTTGATAGCATTCTGCAATTCTCCTGAAAAACAAAATTTAATAACAAAAATTATTTTATCAATACAAATTAAAACAGATAACATTTTAATATATTTTATTTGTAGATTCAAACCCCATGACCTTGTGATGCCGGTGCAATGCTCTTACTAACAGAGCTATCAAGCGTGCTGGGAGCTGGTCATTTTGTGAGTGGATCGTATTTTACCCGTAGATGGAGAAATACAATCATGTATAAATGACCTACTTAGTAATATCTTTTAAACCTGTATATAATGGCCCTGTATTGGCCACCCACTATTAAGCGGCCACTGTTTTCATAGTCCAAAATTTTCACCCATACAAACTTGCATTTGCTACCGCTACCTTATTAAACGGTTACCTCCATTAAGCGGTCGCAGCCACCCAGACCCTTTAGCAGTCCCATCCTTGTCTGTCTTTGTTATTTTTACCTGTATTAAGTTCCTGAGGGTGGCCGTTTAATACAGGTTCGACTCTATGATTTTTCATATATATTCTCATTCAAAGAAAGATGCTTTTATTAGTTTGTTGCTGTTTGGAACCCCAGATTCAACACTTACAGAATGGCACAAAAACATATTATGGTAAGCCCGGGTAACTTCTTCTGGTGACTACTGTATCTCCTAAAGTTTGAAAATCTACAAATCTATAATCTATAAAAGGGATAGCACCTCCCACATTTCACACCTTTTGGGTGCAAAATGCAAATTTGTACTCTTGCAGTCGTGGCACATTGTTAAGTCAAATGTCCTGCAAACTAAACATGCTTCATAATCTCATGAAACCAAAATATATCATTCACAAAAATAAGATATAACTTGCTAATTTTTTTGACAGAAAATTGTCCGAAAACATATGCAGCAAATGTATATCAGTAACGGTTGTGCAAAAAGCGCAGGTTGTCAGCTGTTTACGCTTTGATGGTTGATTGACAACTAGGTATGAGAGTGGCCAGGCCAGGCCCCTTTATACCGGAACTTAATGTTAAAAAAGCATTTAGCTTTACGAGACAAAGATACACTTGGCTTTCCTCACCCATGCAGTGACTGTAGACCACATCAGAAAACACCAGCACTTTAACCGCAGGATCTGGAAATAACTGTCTAAACTGCTTGTGGCAGCTCTGAATGGTGATTGGCCATTTGCCAAATATATGTAACACTGGAAGTCTCCGCGTCCTAAAAGATAATAATTATTATGCCGACAATGAAAAGTAAATACAAGAATACCTGCCAATGCCTGGTGAGTGAATAACTACTCAGACAAGATAACAAAAGTCCAGTGTCTAAATTATAATAATTATTATATTGATTGGCCATTGATTTTTTTTGGAAAATATTATAAAAAATATTACAAAACACGATTAATTCACTCTCACACAAACAATACACACACATACTGTCTGAGTGCTATGAATGAATGCTGGAGTCCTTCAATATGGCTGAATAGAACTTACACTGATTCAAAAGATGTTGAACTGAAGTTCTCAAACTCATTAATAATATCCATCAAGTTAAAACAAAGGAAATCATAACAGTGTCAGAGGTTTGGATATTAATTAGCATAGATTTTTACGATTTTATTTCTCTATAGATATACTCTTTAGTTTTTTTTCATTGAGAAGATATATCTTCACAATTGAAACACTTGAGACAGTGTTTCATCGGTTATTCAAACACCGTCAAAAATACTCCACTGCGTGTTGAATTTTCAACTCTATTCTCAGTGTTTGGATATCCCTGCCGATGAAACACTGTCTCTTGTGTTTGATATACATGAATTACTTAAAACAAACCAGGACCCACAGATACACTACACAACTTTTACCCAATGTCTTTCTTGGATATAGTCGCCCCCTTTGAAAACCTAGCCTGCGAGCAGGCTCACAAAATAATGTGCACGTGAAAATGAGCCGGCTCGGCGAGAGGGCGAGTTCGATCACCGGCAAGCCGGCTCATTTTCGTGGCTATCGCCGCTCCAAGGCGCACGTTATTTTTGTCAGCCTGCTCGCAGGCTATTTGAAACCTGACTAAATTGACCTGGGTTTTTCTCCTGGTCATGCACTGAAGAGTCAGCTATTTTTGATTCATTTTTTTTTAAACACTCACTGGCTCAAACAAGCTCTGCCATAATGAATGATGAGATCCGCCTGAACATGCTCCGCTGCAAACTTCATCTACACAGCAACTAACAAAGAATAGATTGCATTAATTATTTATTATTAGTATTCAAATCAATAAATTAAAACAGGGCACTGCACAAAGTATACTCACTAGAGTTCCTCTCACAGCTACCGTGTGGCACTAAGTTTGCGGGAGTTTACAGCGCTTTTCAATAACATGCGAACTCTCGGGAAAACTCTACTCAATCAACGGTTTTGTTTTTCGCTGCTGGTCAATCATTTAGTAATCCATTTAAAAGTTCACATCCATGGATTGTGATCGGTTGACAATCCACGGACGTGAACTTTTGAATGGATGACTAAATTATTGACAGCAGCGAAAACGAAACTGTGATTGACCAGAGTTCCCGAGTGTTCGCATGTTATTGAAAAGCGCTGTAATTTTTCAGATTGGAGAATTTTAATTTGTTATTTCGCAGGTAGTAGTAGTAGTAGCTGCATGAGACAATGATTATTCATGTACCTTCCGTATGAAGTATCAGCCAACACAAAAAACCTTTATTCCAGTATTTTTCTCAACTAGTGAAGCGACAGCAGCTGAATCAACTAACAGAGAATCTGGAAAACTGGAGTGCAATCTGAGAAAGAAATTGATTACTAGATAATATATGTTGGTAATGCCAATACATACCCGGCCTATCTAATTGCACAAGTTACATCAAACGGAATTTTAATCGATCAAACACAACCAAACTTAATACTCGAACTCAATCCATGGATTGAGTTTGATTAAGTTCGGTAATTGAACTCACAAAACTGGTTTGGGTCAATTGAATGCAATCAGACATTCAATTTTCAAACACTCAATTAGCAAACTGAAGCCTTGCAAATAAACAAATTAAGGCTATCGTTTTCATGAGGCTTGATGCACTTCACTGACTATCAGATGTGGACATCACTACCCTGCTAGCAGAGTCCGTTTAATCTCCCTAGAACATGCGGGAATAATTGGCTTCTGATGAGCTTGTAGGCATTAGAATTAGGTGCCTAGTAAAAGGTTACCAAGAGTGCTGCTTTGATGTGGAGGGGAGAACGAAAAGTTTAATGTTTTGAAGAAAATAGGTGTGAAAGCCATGCCTTTTTAGTCAAAAATGTCTAACACAGTTCACTTTAGAAATTTATCTAAAAAAGTCCAGACAAATGTGGAAGTTTTGAGCGTGTTCAACCCAAGAAAACTGAGTCTTTTCTGAAGGATTGGATTGCAGCTATGGCTATACAGTGGAACCTCGATATAACGATACTCGATATAACGATGTTCCCGGTATAACGATCAACATGTACATTTGACATCCCGGCAAATGTTACAGTAAATGTATGGACAAAACTCCCGATTTAACAATACTCGATATAACGATATTCCCAATATAACGATCACAATCTGGCAGCCCAAACATAAAATGTACCCCGATATAACGATAAAATCAATCATCGCGCGATGAAAAAGGAGGCCTAACACTTGAAAAGATATGACAATACTTTAATCCTTTTCGAATCCTTTAGTTCTCATTGCATAAGGACTGTAATGTGTCTGTCAACAGCTTGTTACGATAGGGATTACAGTACATGAAAAATCAATTATTAACAATACCCCAATATAACGATATTTTTGGCTCTTTTCCCGAAAAATCGTTATATCGGGAATTCGTTATTACGATCTCCCAATATAACGATCTAATTTGGTCAGTCCCTTGGCACATCGTTATATCAAGGTTCCACTGTAGAGAGCTATGGTTCAATTATTGAATCTGCAGTCATACACATTTTATCTGCATTTTGTTCGATTACATTCGATTTCCAAACATAATTTAATGTAATCCACGGATTGAGTTTGATTAAGTTTGGTTGAGTTCGATTGATTTCAGTAATCAAACTCACAGAAAAGTTTCTTGTTCGATTCCGTTCGATTACCGAGTTCAATTACCGAACGTTCGATTAAATAGGCCAGGTACATAGAAGAAATAATATTTCTCAAAATCATTAATAATTCATCAAGTTAAAATAAACTAGGCATTTTGAGCATTAGCCCTTTGTCAGAGGGCTCCGACGAAGGGCTAAAGCTCGAAACGTCAGCTTCTAGAAATTCGCTATGGTGGTTAATTTGCCTTGATCAACTTCGAGTCGATAATCGACTAAGTGTCTTACTTGCCCGCCAATGCAGCACCACAGTTTCATTAGAAAACTAATCACTTTTTTTACCTGGTCTGAATTAGGCAATAGGCATAGATTTTTATGATTTTAATTCTCCATTTATTACTTTAGTTTTTTTTTTAATGGAGAAGATAAATTTATATCAAACACTCGAGAAAGTATTGGGTGTCTACAAAACGAAGATCGAAGACCGAAGATCGAAGACCGAAGACCGAAAAACGAAGACCTCATCACTTTTAGACCTGTCAAATTACAGGAGGATGAGCCTGGCTTAAACGCTTTGAAAGACGCCAAAATAAATCGAAATAGAAGGGGTCTTCGTTTTGTAGAAAAGGCCGGCTCAAACTACAAAACGAAGACCCTCGTAAAAAGCTTTGTTAGACGCCAAGGACAAGAATTCGATGGGGTCTTCGTTTTGTAGAAAAGGCCGGCTCAAACTACAAAACGAAGACCTCGCTAAAACGCTTTGTTAGACGCCAAGGACAAGATTTCAATGGGGTCTCGTTTTGACCACCCTGTTTAAATTTTGAGACCCATCTAAAACATTGAACCCAAAATCATACCCTGTTTACATGTAAGACAAGAATAGTGATTACAAATTTAGTACAGCTTTATGGAGTCACTGAGCCGGTTTTCGGTTTTCGCTGATTGTGTCAACAAAAATCTGGTAAAAAAATTGGCTTATAGTGAGGTTTCTATCAATTAAATTGTATATACAGCTGTTTCGAGAACGTTGTCGGAAAAAAGCGCACGTGACAATCCCTAAAGGTAATCTGGGATATGATCAGCAAGGTGCATTCCTGACACTAGCTGTCAAACCTACTTTTGTTGCTTTCTTTTAGCACTCGCAAACATACTTCCATGGCATCTCGTGCCATTTTCTCAGATTCCCCTTAAATGCTGAAGTCAAGGAACCATGAACTTAAAACTACCCACAAATACCTTTCGGGATTGTCGCGTGCGCTTTTTCCGACAACCTTTCCTCGAAACAGCTGTATATACCCCGTTCAAGACAAAGAGCCCTGAAAAACCATGCCCTATCAGTCCCCACATCGCCGTATTAAAAGGCCAGCCGTAGGAGTACCCCTCCCCCGTCATTTAGTTCACATTTAAGTTACAAATACGCCCAAATCTTTATCCCTGTTAGCCAGGTTGACCCTGGCACGACCGTTTACACGAGAAGGGTGCTCCGGCTTGGCTGCCTTGGGTCATTGGGTTCAAATTTTTTGGATATAATTTTGTTTGTTAACTTTAAAAATCTCGTCCTCACCTTCTGAAATCCACGACTTTTTATGACATCCACGCATCTGGAAATTTCATAAAAAATCATTGCTGTTTTTTTTCTTGTATCTAATGCATCAGTCGAAACGCCTAGTTTCCTTTCTATGACCTCTTTTTTCGCCGGCCACTAAACTGCAACACAGAAGTACAAGTCGCGTCCGCCATTTTGTTTTAAAAAAATTTCCGCTGACCACATCTGAACTGAGTTACCCAGTCCTTTTTCAGACGAGTGAACTACGCCAGACAGTCCGCCAGACAAAGTATAAAGGTAAAGCCGCACACAGGCCAAACTGACCCACACTGCCGGAGCTTATCGTCATCATCATCATCAATCTTTATCCCGGTTTCCGTAGCATGACGCGACTAGGAGTATTGCTACTCCCCCTGGATGGGATGCTAGTCCATCGCAGGTTACCCCCCAGCATTTTATCGCCGGTACCAGGAGCCATTTATACTCCTGGGTGGAAAGAGGCACTGTAAGAGTAAACTATCTTGCCAAAGAACACAACACCCAGGCCCGGTGGGGAAGGGGTACTCCCAAAAAAAATTAGGCGGGGGCGTGCCGTACCAGACCACAAAACGCTAATTTTGCGACCCTGTTCCAGACTAAATGTCGAAAAAGATACCCTGTCAGGAAAGAAAACGCCTGCCGCAAACCCCTCCCTCCTCCCGCTTTTTTTTTCGCTCTTTTCGCTTTCGCGCACCTCCCACGCTCTCGATCGGAAAGGAAACGACTGCTACACAGGCTACGCTCGGTCCGGAGTCCAACACGCTAACCATTACAGCGGTGTTCGTTAAGAAAGAGTTGACTGTATCTGAAAAAAGAGCCGATTTGAATGTGCATCCGGATTAGAGAAAGTATTATCCGTAGAGCCTTTTTACATTAGCCACCCAGCTCGATTAGCTTTTCTCAGGAGCATAACCTGCTTTTCTTAGTTTATATTCTGGCCTGGGTGGCCTAAATATTACCTTTTTTAGTCGTAATTTGACATGCAGAGTGCAATTTGGGTAATAAACTTGTTGTTGTTGTTGTTGTTGTTGTTGTTGTTGTTGTTGTTGTTGTTGTTATTGTTGCATACTACGTGTAAAGTATTCAAGGTATAAAATAGAATCGTGATTAGAAAATATTCTTTCAAAATTTTTGCTGCGATAAAAAGACCTTCACTTCGTTTTCTGTTCTTGTCGGTAAGTTTTTTCCCTGGTTCTGTCAACACGTTTACTTACATGAACATGTAGAATTATTGTTTGTTTCGTACTAGTTTATACATCGGTCCCATCAAGAGAAAAATAAGTGAAAATTCACTGGCATATCCCAGCCAACGCCCCTAGTTTCCCTCTCTGTCCCTTATTTTCTCTTGGTCCCATCGATTTGACAACGGATCGTAGAGCTGAAACCTTTGATACAAACGCGCATTGATACGCCGGCTTCTTGCGAGTAATATACCGTAAAATTCCGAAAATAAGCCCCTCCGAATATAAGCCCCCGGGGGCTTATATTTGGGGACTTTCAGTATAAACTACGGTATGAACTATAAACTACCGTATGAAACTATAAACTGGTATGATGCACGGTATGCCAATAATTAAATAAAGTTTATTGCTGTTGTGTTTGAAGTTGGCATGTTCAGAGGGATTACGTTGTCGCGAATTTCTAGTTAACGCACCAATATCATAATTTGCACATTAAAAAATTGCCGACACAATTTTCCCCCCCAATTATAAGCCCAGCCGATTTTAAAACGCAAATTTCCCTCCTATAATAAGCCCCTCCGAATATAGCCCCCCTCCGAATATAGCCCCTCCGAATATAGCCCCCCTCCGAATATAGCCCCCCTCCGAATATAGCCCCCCTCCGAATATAAGCCCCTCAAAAAAGTCCTTTGAAAAATATAAGCCCCGGGGCTTATTTTCGGAATTTTACGGTATTCCAAAATTGTCGATTCAGTGACTCTCGCGAGAAACGAGACGCGTCTATTAAGCCCACGGGGGGGGGGGGGGTGGTATTTAATTATAGGCCGTCAAGAATAGGCCTATAATTCAATGTCGACATTTTCCGGTGTAACCCGTTGAAAATCTTTTGTGAATTGGTCATTCGTCGTTTTTCTTGGATTATTTTTATAGTATTTTATTACTGAAGTATCTAGAAGTACATGTGAGTGAGTTTTTTTTAGATGGATAAAGTCAGGGGGGATAGAAAGCCGGCACTTTTCTTTGAGGACATAGCGTGCTGCTGGGAAACAGACCAACAGTGCGAATCCTGTGTCCAATCAAGCCGTTTGCTAAGAATGACGTCAACCAAAACTTCATTGTTTTCTAACACCCGGGGAAACTTTTCAAGCTCTGCAGCGTAGAAGCTGTACGTGTGTTATGTCCTGCAACACACAAAACACAGTCGCTGGCGATTTTTGGCTTGATCTTTCACTGCACCGCCCGACTCGGCCAGCGTGAAACAACAAGCGAAAAATCCCGTGTTCCCCTGCCCGCGTTCTGCCGGGTATCCTATCCGCCTTCTCTCCCTCCCCTCGCCTGAGAGCCTAGCCTTTACAGGACTTTACATGCTACAAGCGAGAAGGATCCAGTACGGTCAGTAGTGCTACTTACTAGGAAACGGGTAAGCAGCGGCCGAAGTCCGGGATGGAAATACTTATATCCGTTAATAACACCGAGGGCGCAGGCGAAGCTCCAGACACAACCAAACGAAAAAAAACACGTCTTCCTTTTCGAGCGAAAAAAACACCCAACCAAGGAAAACAGACACATTTTGTTATCATGCATACTAATTTTTAGGTGTGGAATTTCCCTTCCCTGAAAAGCTTTTTATTATCAATAAGTTCTCCGTGGGACAATCCTCTTAGCAAACTCAGTTGCAGTACTATTGCGCACAGGGGCGTCGGTTTGCCGCGGCACCAGCTATGTATCCCGTAATTTATGCAGACACCGCCATTTATAAGGAGTTTCTCCTTCCCCCCTCTCCCCCCTCCGCCCCCTGGGCAGATAAAGTTGATAAGAAGCCTGACTGATGCGCCCGAAGTTGTATTCTAAAAAAGTATGTTTTTTAATTTTTCAAAATTCACTAGCCGAAAGAAAGTTAAAGAAATGCGACTTGTTCTCCGGTGTTCATACGGGACACTTTTCAGTGTGCTGACAAACAGGACACCTATGTTTATTGCCCGTGCATTGTGATTTAATTCTAACCAGAAAAGCTGCTTTTTGCTGTTTCATTCAGAATATTCAGCTCGATGATTAATATTGAGAAGGCCTATTGCACGTTAGTCCAGTCCCCTGAACTCTCTCTTAACCCCCGCCCATAGTGACTGGGAACCCAGGCCGGAAAAAGAGATGAAGACTCTCTCTTTCTCCCGCTAGGGTTTCAGACCCTATATAGGGGGGGTAAAAGAGAGAGTTCAGGGACTGGACTACGTATTCACCAACGTCTTGATAAACGATCATGATAAGTTAATAAACGTTTTTGACTTACATGATATTCGTTTTATCCTAAAATCTTACATTACAGCATAGTTTAATAGAGGGAAATATTGGTTATGAAGCCCGGCAAATGTTCTGTGGTTTATGTTGTTTGTTCGCATTTTGGGGGTTGACCGTGCACAAAACCTGACAAATACAATAGGTGGTTACGTGTGTTCAAGACGCAACTAACCAATAGAATGGTTTGCGATTACGTAATTATGCATAGTGAATGAGCGCAAAACAAAAGATGTGCACGGTCATGGAACTTCCAACATATATAAATCTTGCCTCTTTGTTTGCTCCTTTGAAGTTTCCGGGCTTCATAACCATTTCCCTCTATTAACTATGATTACAAGTGGGTCTACGAGTATGTTGCCCTAATTCCCGGACAGCACAGCCCTAATTCCGGACACATTTAGATTTTAAATTCGTTCACGCCAAAAATACGCGACAAAAACTTTTAATTTTGGGACAAAGTTACGTTTGAAAAGCCTAGCATTCTTCTAGTATAAGAATTATTTCTTTACGATTTTAAATTTTGTTGGCGAGTCTTATTAGAGAAAATTCCATTACATTTTGCGAGGTGTACCTAAATCCGGCGTGATAGCGAAGAAAACTTTCATTTTTATCGCCAATTTTGTGGCGGACTTTCCAAAATTCCAACTTATTCAACACTATCTTATCTTTAAACTTACCTGCCTTAATAGAGACCAGTCAAACATATTTTCACGAATGTTAGAGGCAAAAGTCTCAGAAGTGAGAAAAGCGTTGTTTTTGTAGTCTACTTTTTGTCCAACTTAAAACATTGAGAAGAAACGCTTTAAATTTCGGGGAAAATATGACATTTAACATGAACGGAGGTCTATAACTAGTTATAGACCTTTGACATGAATATTCCTTAGTTCATTCATATATGGGTAACATTTTATCATGATAGTGAAGAATATCACCCAAAAAAAAGCGGCGAAAACATCACCTTACGATTGTCCGGAATTTAGGGTAAAACCGTCCGGAATTAGGGCACCCAATTTTACTAATGGCTTTCTAATACTAATACGTAGCTACCCCCGGTGAAAAGGGCAAGTGGCCGCTTAATAGGGGTTCGTCATAAATTAGCATAAGACGTGTTAGAAAAACAAAAAGATTAGTGACGGAATCACATCAAGACAATAATTAATTTAATGGGTTTGAAATTGTTTAATCAGTCGTCACCTTCTATTTCAGACACTTATCTGTTATCAGCTTTTTCCCAAACAAAGACCACACTTCATGTATTAAATTCTTGGTGGTCGCTTAAAAGGGGTAAAAATAATGAGAGAACCCTCATCGGGACAGCCAAAAGGTGGCCGTGGCCGCTTAATAGGGGTTTTATTTACAGTATTATACTGACAATAGTTTCGGGACTTTGATAACTGGCCGCTTAATAGAGGTTCGACTGTAGTTACATTTAATCAGCTAACAAATTTAAATTACTCGTGAAATCAGATTTCTTCACGCAGTCAGTTTTCGAACTGAAATTATTTTTCAAAAGCTTAAAATTGTGATTGATATTTTACAGATTTCTGATTGGAATTCTTCTCAATGGTCGATATTCAACTCGTCAATTAAAAAAAGATGGTTTGATTGGTAAGATACCAAAACTCATTCCTTTCCTTTTAAGTGCTTTCATAAAACACCTCAACCTCATCAGGTTGAAAATTGTAACTTCCCGCCAGAAATGATTTGGCCAAAGAGCTGCCATAGCTGTAAGCCAGTTGGTGCGCTGTAGGAGTATCCAAGGTTTGAGTTAGAATTTGTGTTTGATGAGGCATCATTAGCAATGAAAATATCGTGCGAGCTTCCAAAATATAGGTCCACAGTGAGGACAACTGTGTATAGGAATATCTGTAAGAACTATCAACCCCTGGTTGAGATAGTTTCACTGGTCCCCAGTCTGCTTGTTAACCAAAGAGAACAAAAGGCTGATGGACTGGATAGGTACTGGTACTTTAAAGCTAATTGGTAAATAAAAAAATGTTAAAAATAAAATGTTTTTGATAATTGTTACGCTTTAGACTGATTATTCAGACCCTCAGACCCTCAGCCGTCACGCTGAGGGTCGCTGAGCGTGCGAGGTTTATAATTTTGTCCGTCAAAGAGCTCAGGCGGCCGGGATCGAATCTCGTCTGGAGTTTACGGTCATATTTCTTTCTTTCTTTCTTTCTTTCTTTCTTTTTTCTTTCTTTCTTTGTCCATTCATTCTTTCTTTCTTTCTCCCTCCAGAGCGAGAGAGAGAGAGAGATAATAAATATCTTACCTTGGCGCGCGGGCCATAAATCGAAGGGGAAAAAACGAGTATCCATAATTTACAGTATGGACTGAGAAGACGAAGTTAGAAAGAGGTATTTATTCATTGTCTCTAATTGTCGAACGTTACTTTCGTGACTGCACATTCACCGAAAGAAGGGAAATCAAGTCACTTACTCCATGAGGTGCCGGCATAACCTCCAAAGATATACTTCCCCGCCACACGGACGATTGTTACGGTGGGACCTTTGCCGTTGCACGACGAATGGAAAGTATATGAAGACCAGCCCATCCACTGATGCATGCCAACAACGATTCCAGTGAGAAGATTGGCTTTGCACGACAGGTTTTAACCCAGGTGTTTAAAGCAGTTAAAGTACTTGCTGTTCTTTCCCAAGATGTCTGAATTTACTAAGCCAGCTAGCGCTGCGAAAATAGAAACAAGGTGATTAAATCGTTTAACCAATTAGTGTCCTAAACCTTAATGAGAGAAAGTGAATTTTATTAGCAATAAAAAACGTTGCTCTTCGGCTTGTATTTCAAAAGATCAAAATGTTCACGACATCTCAACTGGTGCAGAATTGAAAATCGAACACAGAAAAGCCAAATATCGCAAAATATGTTTAATAAATTACCTTCATAAACATACATCGATACAATATTTTCATTATTTTATATTAAAAAAATAACAGTTAAGTTTGAGAACGGATCGGACGACGGTTGAAAGGCACAATTTAATCATACATACATACATGAAAAAACAATATTGTTTATCTAATTACTGTAATATCTAATTATTTGTCACATTTAGATGTTTTTACGACTTATAAATCTTACCTGGATAGCTATAGCAATCAAAGCCCATCTCCATCGTATCCATGGTTACACGTGCATGTGTATGAACCACGTGCATTAGCACAGGTGGCGAGCTGGTGGCACGTCTTCCTTTGGCATTCGTTTAAGTCTGATTAATAGTTAAAATGAAATTACAATGAGCCAACTGTTACATTTGTCTTGATTTGGGCAAACGTACCCCGTCAGATTCGGGAAAATCCAGACGTTTGAGTAGGGAAACGATTTTGGACACATGTGCCAGGTGCTCCAGTCAATGACCTAACAGCCCCAGGGAGCTTTGCGTCAGGGGGAGAATTGCTCTCTGGCTAGGGGTGGTGGGAAAGTCGCCTCTTTTCAGAGCCTTGTCCCAGAATTGACACTTATAGCTGCATAGAGCTGGTTCTCGCTTGTTTCGCTGCTTAGCTGAGGTCATATGCAGCCAGTGATAGTTTAGCTTTGTTCCACAAATTATGTGCAGGCAGGTCTTACTTCAGTCGGCTTGGGCAGGTCAACGCCCCACCGGGAGAGGAGAGTGTCATGGCAACTAATTGTTAGGTTTTGTGAGTCTGACAGGCACGTTTTTGTTTGGAATCCGATCAGATATATAAGCACGTTCAAATCCCTATCTGAGAGAACGAGAGAGTGTCCGTTAAATATTTCTACTAAGCGATTTTAAAATAAAGTTTTGCTTTTACAAAGTGCCGTTACTGTGTGATTCAGTTTTTTGCACTTCACAACCGGCTTCGGAAGAAAAGTATAATAGATTTCTGTTTAAGATTAATAATTAACTGTACTTTACTTAATATTTTATTTTCAACCAGTAGCAACTGCAGGAGAACCTCGTTTAATCCGGCCACCAAGGCACAAGGCAGATGAATAATGTCAGACAAGAGGAGGCCTCATTAACCCTATTCTGCCTGGGTGGAGTGATGGGGGGGGGGGGGGGGGGGGGGAGAAGGGTGGGGTAGAAAGTTCCCGTGCTGATTTCAAACTTGAAGTTATTGGGAAAGGTTTTGGTGTGTCAGTTGTTTGCTCACACGATTGGGCGTTTCCGTGGCAACAATCTTGAAGATGACTTAATAGTCGAAAACGTTAGGTGTTTTATAAACTTTTATAACTTTTAGCCTTTTAACATTGTATAGATAAATTATTTGTTTATAATTTTTTGTTTATTTATTCATTTCTATATTTCCTTTAGTTTGAGGTCTACGAATTTTGTGGTAAATCAAGACCAATGCCCAATCGCTACATGTATAGCTCGATTAAAAAAAGATGCTTTTTTCCATTTCTATCACAGGTCTCGTAACAATGTATTGAGATTGTCAGGATCAACAAGATGTTGAGCACTGTAGGACATTAAGCCGGGAGTCATACATGTATTTACTTTTATTATGTATATTCTTGATAAAAATTGACTTATCTCATACCTTTCTTGCAAGAGTACTGATGACAATCGCTGCACTGCACATCATTCCATTCATAGTTGTATTTCACACCAAGTGCGTGTGCACAATCTTCTTCGTTGAAATTGTTTGGCTGATTCTTGGCCCACGCTGTAAAGTTCCTTCTCCGCGATCCGCCCAAGTGAAGTAACCCTCTGTTGATTTGTCATCAAGCCCAGCCAGGATTTTTCTCCATTATGGCGATGCTGTATATAGACATTCTCTTCATTGTTGTTGACATCAACAAGGACTGAGTTTGCTTGTTGACAGTTTTCCAATGCTGTTGTCCAATTTGTACAGATTTGACTTGTCAAGTAACAGTAACCATTGAAATAACTCCATCCTGGATCACAGATATCTACGTAAATAACAAATGTCTGTTAGCCCTTTTTCTGGTGGGACTAGGATTATTTTAAATAATTTTTATCAAAAATGAAACCTTTCTGTTTTATAATTCTATATTTAGATTTCTCTTGAGTCTTCAAAAACCGGTTCTTAAAGATAACCATCATTGATACCATAACCAGGTATACAGTCGATAAACTGACCTGTAAGGACCGCATAACTAACTGACACGGGATCATATCTGGTCTCGTACAATTCTTTGACACAGGCTCTAAATCCAGAGGCGTTCATGTTCTGCAAATGCAAAGCTGTCCTTAACAAAATAGTTTTCATAACTTGGGTAATTCCGACAAACAGTTAGTTTTACACCCGATATATACATCATAACCATTGCCATTATTATAGTGCTTGGTGTCCAAAACACTCCACCAACGCTACCTGATAGTTTGGGATGAGATACCTGTCTATTCATGTTTCAAATCTCTAAAAAAAAACTAGAGAACTGATACCACAGACGGAAATAAATAATTTTATTATATGGCTGGCTCTATGAGCGAGCAAGATGAGGCAAATCCTGTGCTCTGATTGGCTACCATCTTGACCGCTCGGGATGTCCCGCTGTGTTCCCGCAAGAAAAACTTTTTACTGTCGCCGATTCAAAACGCTTTTCGTTCGTAATTTGCACGAAGAAAAATATTTTCCGAGTCAACCCAAATATTTGATGTCTCTTTCTATCGATGGAGTCCAAAAACAAAGAAATAGAATGTCTGAATAATTGAACTGTCTTTTAAAATAATAATAATGGCGTCCTTCTGCATATGATAAACCCTTTATTGACCAAGCTTGTTCGGTCAAAATGGCATGATATTGGCCTCGTTCTTTTTTTTTTTGCGTGTTTATGGGCCTCGACTTCGTCTCGGTCCATAAACACGCTTGACCAATAGAGCGTTTTCACCAAAATAACAAGATCGTTTTGCGTGCATCAAAAACATCAACAAACTCAGAGATTGTAGAGTAGGTGGAAATAAATATATTCCCCAAATTTTAACTTGGCAGTGTCATTGCAACGAAGTTATCGGGAAAACAATATTCGGAAAATTACAGAGCTTAGTATGGGTCCGCCATATTGGTGTACCAGTTTGGAACACCAATATGGCGGCCAAAAATGTCAGCGAGAAGAAAACAAGATTTTGCTTCCAAAGTCATGAGTTTTAGTTCGGAATGCTTTAGCTATCATTTTTAACTTATTAGCATATCGGAAAATTATTTTAAAAGTGCGAAAATATTGGTTTTCTGTAACATTTCAGGTCACATTGAGCCAGGCCGTCTCAAATTACAAAACGCTTTATCTCCAAAATGAAGCACTCTGCTGGCGCAAACTTTTCCAGCTATTAGCGACACTGATATCTAGAATATACTAGAAGAACAGCTTTGTATGATCAATAGTTTTGAATTTAGAATTTCGATGACGTCACGTGAAAAACGCTCTATAACCTAGCACATAAAATCTTGCTCCACTGATGGGTCCAGGTATATAGCAACATGCTGTACTGCTGCATGTTGTCCAGTGGCAGATATCGAAGTAGGTTTTTCATCAATGTGGCAGTTGCCACAGTGGAAACATTGTAACTCTGATAGGCTTTTTTACCTCGATCCACGTGGAAATACCGTTATGAACTGGTGCCGAGTTTCCACTTGCCGTTGTGCTGTGACTGACTGATATCAAGACTGATGGGGTTGTGTTATAACTTCGTGTGAAATGCACAAACTGTAGAATGAAACAGATATTAATTAAACTGTAATTTCTTAATATATATACCTCTGTTGTCTTAACCCTTTATCTTTCAAAGTCCGTCTTAACCGAATCATATAAACGTTTCCGCTACAATATTATCGCCGTTCATTGAATGATTGAAGACCGTGAGGGTAATAAGCGTGCTTTAAATGTTTTCAGAATCCATACCATCTTTTTGTGGTATGTTTGTCAAACATACCTTCGTAGGACAGTCGGGGGAACAAGTGTCGTTTTTAGCAAATCTTCGTTGAAGAGTTTCCGATCTTCATTATCCAATCAAAAACTAGCGCGAGCACTCACGAGTACTCCGAAAGCAATCGCCCGAGCATAGCGCAATATAGGCCGTTTCCGAGTTGCTTTTTGCCTCTGTTTCAAAACGAGGCCTGGTACAAAACCGTTGTTATGGAAATTAGTTTGGTTTGCAAGACAATGAACGTGTAAGTAAAATTAATAACCATAACAAAGGTTGTGCACCAGGACTAGCACTCGTTTGAAACAGAGGTAAAAAGCAACTCGGAAATGGCCTATTGGCTATTGCTTTCGGAGTACTCATGACCCGGGGGGTACTCCCATAAAATTGGGTGGGGGTGTGCCGCTGGTCTATAAAAACCCTTACCCTGTACCAGAGCAAAACGCTAATTTTGCGACCCTGTTCCAGACTAAGTGTTGAAAAAAGATACCCTGTTACAGACGATTTTTTTTCTAACCCAAAAGGCTAAACTACTAAGCAGCACTGCGAACGTGTAGCTGTAAAGCGTCTTTAATACTCCTACGCGTTTCGTTTCGTCCTGACTAACGACTTCGTCTACCCTATTCCAGAGTATCAATTACCGATCTTCGTGCCAACTTCTGGGAAACCTGATACCCTGTTCCAGACCAAAAATGCCTTTTGGTATACCCTGTTCCAGAGCAAAATGCTCAAAAACCATACCCTGTCCAGCGGCACGTACCTATCTAGCGTATATAAGGGAGTACCCCCCCCCCCCCCCCCGGGACTCGTGAGTACTCGCGCTAGTTTTCGATTGGATAATGAAGATTGGAAACTCTTTGACTCTTCCTTTACAAGTACAGCAATAAACTAACCTCACAGAAAGCGTTGTTGTTTTTCATCTGTTGGTGGGTTGGAGTTTGGAAACTTGACAGAGCCATGTTCAGTGAAAAGCGGCTTGTGTGGTTTAGAAAACGCCAACCAGCTCTGCATATAAAACGTCAATATCGCATGATATCGTTAGATTTCCTCATGAGCTTAGCCTGCGAGCAGGCTCACAAAACACAACCTCGTTCCCAGGGTGGGAACGAGGTTGCACAAAACAACGCGAGCGAGAGCAGCGATAGACGCGAAAATGCATAAACCGGCTGCCAGTGATCGGCGGAGGGCGAGTACAAACATAAGCTAAATATCAGTGGTTTCAAATTAAGAAGAGATACAGAGGGTACAAAAAAATAACAAATCCCGTTTTTAGTTACTATCAGTTCAAGTTCATTTGATTACAACATGTTGACTGTATTTCGTTCCATTGAACCACTACAGGTTACCCAAACTAACAACAGGACTACTCAACGGCAAATGTAACGATTAACATGCCATTGGAAACTGTTTTCATCTGTTGTTTTGCCGTGAACTCTTCTAGAGCTAAGCCTTTTGAACAGTCAAGAAACAAGAGACGACCATGTCGCTTTGATCGCATTATACATTATAAATTGTTTCCAAAAATTATATATTTGATACATGGAAGACCATCGCAGTTATGTACGCACCTTAGGCAGTTGCTGCGAAAAGAAAGCACAGGCTCCACTTGGCTTGATAGCTCAGTTGGTAGAGCACTGCACCGGTATCGCAGAGGTCATGGGTTCGAATGCCATTCAAACGTGAATTTTTTTCAGGCTTTCTTTTCGCAATTGCGAAAGGTCTTCCATTGTATTAAATCTTTCAACCGCAGTTCAACTACATGATATTTCATATTTTCACTTCCATAAAAATATTTGATCACATACATACCACATTAATATCTTCATGCTTCCCATCAAAATTTTGCAATTCTCGTAGACAGACTTTAAATGAGTCTTTTGTGACATCCTCTGTCCAGATCAGCGAAGCATCAAACTCTTTACCAGTCCTTTGATGACCTGTCGTCACAATAACTACTGGCGGTTCCTTAAACTTGTCCTAAATGTTCATTTAAAAACAGTAAAATATCACTTATAACTATATTTAAACGTACGTTGCGAATTTAACTTTCCCCTCAGATGCTGATAAATCCCCAGATACCAGATACTGTTAACTGTACTTCGAAATGTATTATCCAGTTTGTTAACTTTCTACTTTATTAATCACTAAAAGATGCAGCAAATTAAATATTGTAGGAAATTAAATATTTGTTAGACTACGAGTAGTCCCTCATTTTTCTCAGATCGAGCAGGCGAGCGCGCGCGAAGCGCGTGGAAATCAACTCCCGCGCCTCCTCGCGTCGCGTCTTCTCGCGGGAGGTGATTTCCACGCGCTTCGCGCTCGCCCGCCCGCTCGATCTGAAAAAAATGAGGGACTACTCGTAGTCTAAATATTTGTGTGCAAACCTTACTTTTGGAAACGTCACATCTGCGCAATTGGTTCCAGACCACCATTTTTGGATCTTGATTATTCCCGTCATTCCTTCGGGCGGTGCTCCCTGATACGCCATCCAGTCCACAGTCGCAAGTGGATTAAAGTTGTTTCCATTCCTCCCAGATTGCATAGCGCAGACTGTAAAATTACGTGGATTCACATTTTCCGTCCATGAAGTGATAGCGTGGTGGACTGTCACGGAGTCATTCAAGTTCATGTGATTTAGCGTTATTTGTACATGAACTTGTTTATCTGGGTAGAACCGGTATGGAGGGAATACAACTGTGTGACAGCTTGAATCTGACCATTTGGGAACCCGAAGAAGCTCCACCCTACCATGCACGATTGGAAAACCTGTCCATGAAATAACAACAAGACACCCAAATTTAATGGCAAGCTTTTCCACTCTGTTTACTGGAAAATAAATAGAGCCGCGAAGTTTCAGGTCCATGCTTGTGCATGTAGGAAGTTGGAAACTACAGAGCAAGTTTAAAAAGATAGTTTCTCGAGGCTTTCAGTTCGATATGACAATCTTCGGTTCGGGTTGCTGTACATGCGAGCACTGATATGTTTATCTTTTGTCTTGAAAATCTGACTTCGCACTCCAAAGAATGTGAATGTTTATTATGTACTATATAATGATCCATAGTGGGGCAGCATTCTCATTAATCATATTTCTCGCCTGTCCCAAGTTCTAGTTTGGCTCAAACTTATTGACATAGTAGGAACTTCTGCTCGCTTACCCTCACAGCTCCCTGGGTGATAAACGGTATTATTGTCCAAGCCCCTGCAATAGCTCAACTCATACAGGCATCTGTTGTCGTACGTTGTTCCATTAACGGTACAAACTGGATTCTGATAGGTAGGGCAGTCATCGTTACACACACACCGAGCTTCATGGGCACTGTACGTCTTACATACTCCAAAAGAGGAGCAATGCACGTCAAGGCATGGATTCAGATCTGCAAATAGAAAATTAAGAGAACAGTCATTTTAAGATAAACAAGCATCGATAATAAAAAAATTCGACTGCATAATAAGTACACTGACCTAGACGTATAAACCAGCCTTAGTTTTGTAAACATTTTAGATAAAAGAGAACAATGAAATTTTGAATTAATACCAACCTCCAATCACAACATAGCTGACAGACAGAGGGTCGTGTTTGCTTCCTGCTCCACTCAAGTCTTTGACGCAAATTCTCATTGATGTCAGACCGAATTCCTGAGAAGAAAAGAACAAAAAAGAAAAGATCAAATGAAATAAAATAGTTCCTTCTGTTTTCAACCCTCGGATGTACATACCCACACGACCGTACAAAGGGGGGAGGGGGGTATGGAACCACCCATTGGGTTTTCGTTATTATAATACAGTTACATCGAAAGCATTATGCCTTTAGTAGATACCCATCTGCTTATTCTGTTATAATCTGAAATGACTACTGTTAGAGTTACCGTTAGAGGTACCTTTTAGGGTATTAAGGTAGAAAAAATTTGACTAGAAGTAGTTTTGTCTTAGAATTGGTACCTCTTTGGGGTGAAAATTAGACAACACGAGATTCGGGTACCTTTTAGGGGTTCTTTTTCAAAATTCCGACGATCACCCCCGTCACTTTTATATGGGAGTCCCCCCCCCCCCCGGATGTGATTACTCAAGTACATATGTGCGTGGGGGTTTTTAACCGATAAATCCGATAAGCGTGCATGTGCATATGAAAACACTATACAAAATTATTCCAAAACAGTAATACTGAAAAGGTTATCGTTACAAGAAAATTGTTTATCTAAAAATTCGAAAATTTAAAGGGGGGTCAACCTGTCTTTATGTGGTTTCCATGGCAACGTCAAAAACTGCGGACAATTATTATCAAATCGAAATGTTCGGGAGGGATTGATGAACTGTTACTGAAAGTTTGAGCATCCTAGAGTAACTCATATTTTCAAAGTTGTGAAAAGAAAAACCTTGTACGTCCGTGAGTTAAATTATTCTATTCTCAAGACTATCGTGTGAGTTATTAAAAAATATCCTACCTCCACCCAGGCTGTAATAATGTTATTTTGTGGTGAAACGAGGCTCTTCATGCTGACTTGACTGTCATACTTATGATGAACAGACACAAGGACAACTGGTGACGCATAGAATGTCGTGTTGTAATGCACTTCCTGTTAAAAGAAAACCAACATTTCTAAATTCCAATTCGATCTGGAAACAATGGAAGAGAAGGGCCATTCTGTGGATTTCCACTGAAATCCCTATTTATTATTATTATTAATATTAAAAATTTAAAATCACATACTATAATTATTATTATTATTATTATTTTATTAGTTTTATTATTTAAAAGAAAGGAAACGCAAAAAAAAAGGTATTTTGGGAAGATTTGAATAACATGATATCTCATCCCAATTTGATGGAAATACAAAACCAATAATGCATAGTTTAAAACATATGTCAACGAAAATGTTACATGGTGATTTAATTGTATACCGTGTACTCTATATCATTATGTGATTGACAGCTGTCAGCCACACTTACTTGACAGAAGCCATAGCTGTCTTCAGCTGTTGGGGTGCCACTGTTGGGAAAATCTGCTTCTCCGGACAACGTAAAATTGAACTCAGAACCATTACCGACGAATGCAAACCAGTCCTGAAAAGGAGTGAAGGGCTATGATTAAAATTCAGTGCAAAAACGTACTTGTTACTTGTTTTCCAAGCCTTTTGTGTCCATTGATGTTGCGAGTTGGGAGTTGCTAGTTGCTAGTTGCTACCTTATTGATACTTATTTTCGCGGCCCTTAATTTTCGCGCGATTTCAAAAAAATCGCGAAATTTAAGACCCGCAAAAAAAAGGTTATCGCGAAAATTAGCGAAATTCTGTTCCTTTTAACACGATTTTTCTACCAAATCGCGAAATTTGCCTCTTCCATTTTCGCGAAATTAAGTGCCCGCGAAAATACCAATCAGGTAGTTGCGAGTTGGGATGGTCGAAGTACAACAATGAACTCAACTCTTGAGTCCTTCTAATAGCTGACCTAGCTATCTATACTGTTGGACGCGAAACTGAGCCTTTCAACTATCTTTTCTTTTGTTACGACTTTGTCGTGAGTACTCCTTGCGTGAAAACTCCCTAATTAAAATAGGCATTTTTTTTGCGTTTGTGTGGTGTGACCTTGCCGTTATGCCGGTCGCTAGTGTTAGCCAGGCCTTAGCATTTTTCTGTTTTATTTTTACTGTAGTTGTTTGTACTTTTTTCTTCGCACAACATTTTAAACGCTCTCGTAAAAGTAATAGAAGATATAGTTCTTTACCAACAATTGTATCTTGGTGTTTGCCGTCAAATGACAAAAATTCCCGGATGCACACATCAAAACTTCCGGCCTTGACGTTTTTCTGTCCAAATGTACATGGCGTCATCAGGCTTTGTGTCACGTGTGTACTTAGCTGAGACAAACACAGAAGGTCTTTCCAGCAAAACTCTGCAATGTGTTCATACACTGTTAGAAATTATGTGACCTCATGAAGATTAAAAAACCGTACAGGCCCATGCCATGAAATGTTAGAGCCTCATAGGAGCCGAGGATGATCTATAAAGAGACGGATTACCCCATACATGGGTCTCTTCCAATTACCAGCCCATAGCTGTATTTCGTTTTCATGTTTGCACCTGAAAGCAATCGCGGACAGAAACTGACTCGTCCCCAGTCCGTCTCTTATGAGAAACATGTTAGAACGACTGGGGACGAGTCAGAAACAGAAATCTGATGCATTGTGATTGATTTTATTCTCATCACCTGTCTATTTCGTGGAAAAAATATTCGAGCAAATTGGATCGAAACAAAATGTGACTTGATCGAAAAGTACTTGCTGTTCAGTCGACTGCCTAAAAAGCTTTCGAACTAGTGCTATAAAATTACAAAAAAATAGACCCTGGGAGACATGTACCAGATCGATTTTGCTTGCATCAAAAACACCAGCCAACTCAGAGATTGTAGAGTAGGTGGAAAGAAATATATTCCCTAAATTTTAAGTTGGCAGTGTTCATTGCAACCAAGTTATTGGGAAAATTAGAGAACTCAGTAGTGGGTCCGCCAATATCGGTGTACCAGCTTTGTACAAATGTCTGCGAGAAGAAAAACAGATTTTGTTATCAAAGTCTTGAGTTTTGACTTCGGAATGCTTTAGTTGATCTTAAGTTATCATTTTTAACTTATTGCGTATCTGAAAAGCATTTTAAAAAGTGCGAAAATATTGGTTTTCTGTAACATTTCAGACTACGTTTAAAATCAGGCTGTCTTAAATTTAAATGCTGTCTTATTCTTTAAAGCTATTTGTTCAAATGTTGTGAACCAAAGCGGTTTGAAACTTCCTTTAAACTGAAATGTTTTATTCAAATGTTGCTTGCCAGTTAAAAAAGATGACCAGACCTCTGTCACTGATTTTCCTTCTTTTTTTTTTAAACAAACATGTTTAATTTATCTGAACAGAGGCACAAAAGATGTTGATTGATCATGATTCAGCATCGTCCTTTAATATAATAAAATATGATAGCAAAAATAACATTTCATTATCTAACCTGGGAGAACGTTACTTTGTCACACTTAGTTTTCAGTTGTCCATATTCCATTGAAAGTAACGCTGCCACGTATCATCTGTGGTTGATCTTGGAAAGCCAGCCAGTTGATCATTTCCAGTTCCATTTGATCCAATACCTGACTCACGTGCGCACCACCTCAAACCCACGTGTACTAACGGATTGGACCCACACAGCAGCAGGTGATGTGAACACGTGAGAACTGCTCACCATGGCTCAATGTCACGTGAACTTGAACCTTTGACAGAAGAAAGTATTGATTGGAAAAACAAATTTACTCTTAAATCCCCCAAGATCATTCCGAGATATGACGTTGGTAGGGTGGGGGGGGGGGGGGGGGGACGGAACTTCCCACTTTCGGTACATTGTACTCCAGTACCGCAGATCTCTAGGTTACTCCAGGTTCCCGGTTGCCATCACCTTGGGATCCCGCTTCCCGCCAGAGCTCCTCTCCCGGCCCCTTTACTCCCGGGTTCATGCCCCCCCCCCCCCCCCCCCACCCCCTGTCTCTCCACACACGCTCATCGGATTAACAGAATGTTTGATGTTCAGCAATGCGTGGGTAGGCAGACGCGGATATTTCAGAAGTTCTCAGATTGATTTGAATGGAATACATACAAGACAGAAAATGTTTACCCAATAGTTTTTTCTTATTACACTGGCAGATCCAGATTTGCTTAAAGGGGGAGATTAAAGAGGAAAAGTGCATGGGGGGAGACTTAGGCGGAGTGCATGAAGATGGTTTCTTGCTTAAGCCTATTTTGCCTGGAGTGTAGGCCCTTATAGATTGTGCTAGTAAATGATTGTGGAAAAGTTGCTCAATGAAATGCTCAAAAGTTGCCAAAATTTTTAAAAGTTGCTCCCAAAGTTTGAATAGTTGCTCGCCAAAATGATCCATTTAATTAAAATTACACAACAAAATGGCGGCTCCAGTTCTCTCACTCAGCGAATAACCGCTGGAAATGTGCGGTGTTGTTTGTGGGCGGCATTAAATTAAAAATAAACTGCTGTTCTGTTCGTGGGCGTCAATTAAAACTGAGTTGAAAACAAAGAATATATATCATTAGCATGATCAATACATGTCTACAGTAGTTTCAGTATAAACTAGATTCAATCAACTGCAAAATTTGAAAGTAAGAGTTATATAAGTTGTGTGTTTGATATCTCTGACAAGCTCATTTGTTGCTCAAACGTTGCTCTGGGAGGCACTGAAAGTTTGCTCAAGGTTGCTTGCAGCACAAAAAGTTGCTCAAAACTCCAAAAGTTGCTAAAAAGTCCCAGGGTCTCTCATCCACCGCCCCCAAAGAGCGAGGAGGAAGGTGAGGAGATGAGAGACCCTTGGGAACGAGGTTGGGGAAGGAGGAAATTAAAAAGAATTCAAACAATCATGAGTTAACTTTGTGACGTTTTCTAAACATTATCGAGGAACATTTTAGTGTGTCAATTGGTTTCATGACAACCATCTATTGACAGGGTGTACTACTCTTTTCAGTTTAATTTTCGGTTTTAATCGAAATTTTTAGGTTAAAATCAACAATTTTTATTACCTATTGAAAAATCTTGAAATCCTAGATGGCGGATCCAAGATGGTGTATTTTTTAAAATGTATGACGTCATTTTAGCGTGATGGGACGTCATAATTGTCATTCAACTGTCATTCACTCGCTTTACAAACATACAAGTTTCATTACCGTACTGTGGAGATCAATAGGGGGTGAAATTTTAAACTTCTCACTCCGACCTTCGAACTCAAAGAAAAGCCCAGGCAAGGGTGGGGGAGTGCTCTCCTAGATCCAGTTTAAAGATACAAAGTGACAGTCTCGTCACCCCTGGGGTCATGCAACCTCGTTCCCAGGGTCTCTCTTCTTTCTCCGCCAAAAGCGATCGGGAAGAAGAGAGACCCTGGGAACGAGTTGGGGGTCATGTTGGCGCAGTGCACTTACTGTTCCAGATCCACTGAATGTATTAGGAAATGCAACGTTTGTACAACGTGGCAATCGACAGTGTTGAGAAGGTGAACATCCACTGCTACAGCTCCAGTCCCGCAGAGACTGTGACATGTTAAGCTTGCCGGTTTGCATGGAGATCCCTACATGACGGAGAAGATAAGTGGAAGGTTTAGGAGATCGGTGCTTGAAATTTGACCGGGATTGAAAGTTTTTGTTTGTTTTACAGGCGTGGGAACCGAAGTTTCTGATTGGTCAATCTTTACAGCGCTTTTCAATAACATGCGAACTCTCGGGAACTCTGCTCAATCAACGGTTTTCGTTTTTCGCTGCCGTCAATTATTTAGTAATCCATTCAAAAGTTCACGTCCGTGGATTGTGATTTCGGTAGATTTCTTTCACGGTCCGTTGGTTCGAGTTGGCTGTCGTCGTAATTTTATGATTGACGGCAGCGAAAAACGCAATTGTAAGTTGGGGTTTTGAACTTCAGAGTTCGCGTGTTATTGAAAGGCGCTGTAATTAGATTTTATCAAAGTTACACAAATTTTTTTGTGTTCGCATCAAAATTTGAGATGTCACTAAAACCAGGAACGGGAATGGGAAATGGAGGAACAGGGCCAGGGTTCGAGTTTCAGCTTAGGGTTAGGGTTTAATCCGTTCCAAAAAATATCCATCCATTCGAACGGCCAAGTGTCGTTCGGAGAAAACATTCACCCAGCGCTCGAACGGCTACAGTTATCCCTTCGGATGGCTAAGAGTTATCCATTTAGAATTACTGTCACCCATTCGAACTGTCTAGCATCACGAGCCGAAAATGAATGGAACTTAATGATCTTTCGTCCGGCGAGTTTATTTTCTTATCTGACCGTGAATCTACGCCCGTGTGTAAACAAAATAATGTCGCGACAAGATCATGAATGAAGACTTTGTTTTTCGAATTCGTTTGCTTCTGAACTCTTCGGTATATTAAGGGGTGGACTATTTTAAAACTTCTGAGTGGGGTGGGTGGGTGATTTGGTATAGGCGCGAATTTTTATTTTTTAAACCCTTTCATTGCGCAAGAATTTGTTTTTCTCCGGGCATGTGTGTGCATGATATTTTTTTCTGAAGTTGCATGTGTCAGCCCATCAGGTAGTGTCTTGGAGGAAAAAATTTCGGCTGTGGTCGTGTGCACGAATTTTTTTTGTTTAAGTGTGCCCGCGCGCGCCTGCCCGCAGGCTACCAATTTACGCAACATTCTCGGCGGCGACATGTCAAATTAAACAGGAGTTGAAAAAAATCCGTTCGCTCTCACAGGCTACGTTTCAAGTTCCCTTGATTCCTTTTCCTTTGCTGCAAATGTAATGCGATTTTGATTCAAGACTAGTTGTTTCGAGGTTTAATTTCGATTCAAAAGATTCTAGCTTCACACATGAAAATCAATCTCGTTCCCAGAGGCCGCGATCCTTTGGGTCAGCTACTTCAAGTAGTGTTATTAACCGAAAACGCGCTGGCTCTGGGGACGAGATTGACATGAAAATGTATTTGACAACCATTCTCGGCGCGTCAAACGGGAGCGTAGAAAGGGGAGGGATGAGGGGAGTTCGAGCGCGAAGCGCGAGGAGAGAGTGCGAAGCAGGCTAGAGTGAAAAAAGCTGTTCGCTCTCACAGTTATGTTATAGTACGCACCAGGCAAACTTAAGTTTCGATTCAAAAGATTTCAGTATTTACTCTTCGCATACAGGTATGTGCATGCGAAGTTGCGTTACCTGTCACAACTGTTCGATTGATTATCGATTAGTTTACACCAAGATCCTTACATGCTTTTAAAAGACCTCACAACATTGTTGAGAGGGTTGTCAAACGGTCTGAACATCGGCTCTCAACAAATGTTTGTGATAAATGTTCCCGGGGGGGGTTACTCCCAAAAAAATTGGGTGGGGGTATGCCGCTGGTCTATAAAAAACCCTTACCCCTGTACCAGACCACAAAACGCTAATTTTGCGACCCTGTTCCAGACTAAATGTTGAAAAAAGATACCCTGTTACAGACGATTTTTAACGATTTTTCTTCTAACCCAAAAGGCTCGTTTCGTCTGACTACTTCATCTACCCTATTCCAGAGTATCAATTACCGATCTTCGTGCCAACTTCTGGGAAACTGATACCTGTTCCAGACCAAAAAATGCCTTTTGGTATACCCTGTTCCAGACCAAAATGTTCAAAAACCATACCCTGTCCAGCGGCACTTACGGATTGCCCCTGCCCCCCCCCCCCCCCCCCCCCCCCCCCCCCCCCCCCCCCCCCCACCCCCGGGTAAATGTTGTGACCGTCAGTGAAGGTCAAGGTCATCTGCCTACCAAGTTATTTGTATACACTCTGTGCTCAAAACAAATAAAACTATGTAGCATTAAGTTACAGCAAGATAGTTCTTGTTCAAGCCCTGAGGGCAATGAACTGCATAGGTCGCATAGCATAAACAAACGCTACGTGAAGTTATTTGCAGAGTTTATACCATTATAATTCTGAAATGCAAGGTTTTTACTCCAGAAAATGAAAACCTAAGATTGTTTTTTTAAAGATGGATTTTTAGACCCGGACGTCTTTTTCGATACCACTCCCGCTGTTGAGTTGGGAAATGGATGAGTCATGGACATGGAAAATAGAATGGAGATGCTAATACTAAACAGCACTCACGGCTTTGAATCCGGACGGTGTAAATCGGACTTTCGTCGAAGTATTTCATTGTGATTATTCGAGGATTTTCCTCCTGAAGGGGGCGTGTGGGAGCAGCGGACTCCGCAATCCAAGGGCTCTTTATCAACGAAGGTACGTACAAGGCACGCTTCACAATGGATTTAATTTCTACTGACAAGGCATCATTCTGTGTAAGCTAATGTACGCAAGAGGTTATCAAGTAACTACTCCAAGTCAAATATTCGCATACAGCTGTTTCGATAAAGGCTGTCGGAAAAAAGCGCACGCGACAATCCCGAAAGGTAATCTGGGATATGATCAGCAAGATACGTTCCTGACACTGTAGTTGTCGAACCTACGTTTGTTGCTTTCTTTTAGCACTCGCAAACATACGTCCATGGCGTCTCGTGCCATTTTCTCAGATTTCCCTGAGTGAAGGAACCGTGAACTTAAACTGAACTACCCACAATACCTTTCGGGATTGTCGCGTGCGCTTTTTTCCGACAACCTTTCTCGAAACAGCTGTATACCAAGGAAATGGCAACGTTTATGCCAAACTATACATTTGCTCAGTTTGATAAGCCAATTGATCTTTTCGTCCAAGTATTTCATCGCTTTTAATATTTTTGTGTTCTTTTGATACGATCGTAACTGCATATTATAAAGAAATTTCCAAAAGGGGGCGTGTGTGAATTTTCCACTCGATCGATCAAGAGCTAAGTTACATGAAACAAATCTGTGGATTTCATGAAGTCGATGCGAAATGCACTTATATATATCAAGAACAATGAATGGAAACTCCAATTCCAAACGCCCTTCAACTGAATTAATTTTAATGATTTCTGTTATCATATAATACCTGTAATACGAACGCGAAGGATTTTTTTAAAGGGGGCGTGTGGCCGAATTTGCCGTAAATAATGTCTACTGAGAAATTTCATGGCTGAGATGCCAAACAATCTGAGCCAAACAATCTGGAGAATATGGAGATGGAGAATATATACATTTTGCTCTCCCAGGAATTAAAGAAGCGCTATTGTACCAAATTACGAATGTTAGGCATTACGAAACTAGACCTTTGGCATTGCATGCCCTTGATAAATGTTTCTCAAATTTGGACATAAATCCCAAAAATAGAATGGATGAATGAAATAGCAAAAGGAAACGGAATTTGAGACCCTCGGCTGCGGTAGCACAGTAATAACGCTACCAGGCTACACAATTTTTTGATCAAATTCTGTCGAGGAAGTTAATTTGGAAAATCAACATGATAAATCGTTTAAAAATTGAATCTATACGATTAAAAGAATAAAATAAAACATCAAATGCATGCCCCGTTTATAATGTTGTAAGTTATCACAGGAGTACCTTGAACTGCAAATGAGAGATTTCCAAGGATGACCAAAATCAGCAAGGCTGACAGCGAAGATGAAAGATTCATTTTGAAACGCATGTTGCTGACTGAGTCACTGTGTGTTCTGTTCTGCGAGAATGTCAGGCTCTTGTATTAGTTACTATAGTGTTCTGATTGGTTTAAATCTGGTATCTACGTAAGCAAATGTATCATGTATATCGGAGAACAATTAAAAAAGGTGAATAATAAACTTCATGTGACCACTATGTATTTCACGTGACATTTGAAAGAGGTACATGTTCCAACGTGCACTACTGTCGTGAAGCCCTCGACACACTAGGCGATTTTATACGCTCGTCGCAGCGAATTTGAACGCCAGCGAATTTCGTCGCTGAGTGCTGCGGCAAACTTGGCGATTTTTCCGGCGATTTTTCTGTCAATTCGGTCCCAGGGCATTCTCCGCGTTCAAAATGGCAGCGCTTTATATGTAATAAGTAACTTGATCGATCGATTGATTGATTGATTGATTGATTGATTGATTGATTGATTGATTGATTGATTGATTGATTGATTGATTGATTGATTGACGGTGAATTTTATCGCCGATATCTGACATGACATATGGTTTTGTAGTCTAAGAAATACAGGAAGCTGTGAATGAACACTTTGTAAATTTCTGCAAGTCCTGCAAGAGCCAACGGAGACAGAAGAAGTCAGGAAATATTTGAAAATACATAAAAGTTATCCCAACCGTACAGTCAGCCTTTCTTTATTGGACATATATATTATTTATTCATAACTGCTGGCAAGCGCGCGCTCAAAAAAAATTACAAGGTTTCGGTAATAAATAAATGCTTTTAAAAATGAATGAGTTGACTTCGGTGAACTCGGGGTCTTTGATGATATCCATCTTTTGAGAGCTAAAAAACCGCTGGAGACCAAAACGGATTCCCACAACTCAAGAAAATTAAGGCATGGGCCTTCCCATTTTGCACTAAAAGGTTAGGGGGTGGTCTATCTTCTGAGGCTTTAGACCCAATAACCTAAAACTGTGGCAAACTAATAAGTTTGTAAATCTTGTCATATTGACATGAATGACGTATGCAAATTAAGTCACGTGACCTGTTGCGGCCACAAAATTCGAAAAACCTCTTTGAACAAAAAATGGCACCAGTTTATACCAACCGTCATTTAATTTACTGCTACCAGGTAAATAAAAAGGGTAAAAACAAAAGAACTGTGCTTGGCCTTTGTTGAATTTTTCATTAATTTTGAAAATAAACGGCATTTTGTACTAGTACCCAGTCCACCTATAAAAGTAATTTCTTATTCAAATTATCTTAAAATGTCCAAGCACAGAATTGATGTATTTAATAGTCTTAACATCATAAAGCTAGCGCCGTTTTGCTAAAATGAATTTTGAGCTAAAAATAACCCCGAGAGGTCACGTGACATTATATGACCCTAAATGTCATTTAAGGTTCAATAACTTATTGCTGTTAAGGATGTCCCAAGGTTATTCTGTGTTATGTAAAATGCTTAAAAAGTTAGACCACCCCTTCACTTTTTTATGAAACAGATTTAGGCCCACCCCTTAATTTTCCTGAGAAGTGAAGCTTTTGTGTACAATTCGCCATTCTTTTTCCGGCTTCGGCGTAGAACTTTCTTAGAATCGTTTCTAATATATATGTTTTTAAAAAGTTTCCGCTGACCGAATCTGAACTGAGTTACCCAGTCCCTTTCAGACGATGAAATGAATTGAGAGCGATTGACTATATAAAAGCTGCACTCAGGCCAAACTGGCCCCCCGGTTTTCCCGGTTTCCTTAGCATGAAGCCGACATTACGATTTCCCCGTACACTCCTAAGTGGCTTCTGGTTTTTTTGTGCTTTTTCTACTGCGAAATATAACAAAATTAGTGCGAACATTTTTCCTATTTCTCCCGGTTACCGCCACCTTGAGTATCCCGCTTCTTGCCCTCTCTTTCCCCACCTCCAGTAGACTTCTCGTCCCCCTTTACTCCCGGATTCACGTCTCCCTGCCACTCCCTCTCCCCCCCCCTCCCCCCCCCCCACCCCCACTCTGACGAGATTCGACCCGAAAAACTCCATACTGATGACGTAGCTTCGCCCGTAAGTACCCACCAAGTGGAGACACCTCTGTTGCCTACGTCATCAGTATGGAATTTTTCGCCTCTGCGAGACGTCTGTTTACTCAGGCTCCGGCAAACTTGAAGCATGACACGTTATTTGAGGATACACGCCCACCCCCCACCCCCCCGGGGATATACGTGAAGCAGCGCCTTCCCAGGACCCCAGAAATGAAGTCGTAACAAAGCTAATAAACTCTATATTATGATCTCTTTTCGTGTGCATCACTGGTATCCCCTCCCCCCTCTCCCTCTCTCCCTCTCTCTCTCCCTACCCCCAGATCAGCCAGGAGGCCTAAGCTAAACGATAAGATGAATTATGGGCGAGGACAAATCATAGGTCCATGGACTCCCCTTTTGGACTGGGTCCATGGACCATTTATACACTGTATGGACCCAGTCAAAAAGAGGGTCCATGGACCCGGGATCCATGTTTTGTCTTCCGCCATAAATTATATATATTACGTCAGCTATCATGGGTATGAGAGGCTGTTCGAAAATAAATTAAAACCAACCAAAGAAAGCTAACGTTAACTGTAATCAACCATGTCATTGTGGCAATATATATATAACATCTATATATATATTTCTTATCAGTTCCTACACAATGTACCGATTGCGACAAGAAAAGACTTCAGATCAGTTGAAAGCTAAAACGGTGATTTATTATTTTAATAGAAGGTTCGGAGAAATTGAAAAAAAGCCAAAAATTCTCCAGCAAAAACATATTTACCTTAGTCAGGTAATAAACGTAGGACAAAACGACAGGGAAAAAATGCAGTGTCTTAATTTTGTCACTAATACACTTAAGCATATATTGGCAAGTTATCAAGCGTTTGCGGACGTTTTAAATTGACCGCGGTTACACGGGTATTTGGTCGGACTTTGCGCTTATAGGGTTAAAAATTTATTTGTAACTTATGTCACTAAAACCATGTAGAAACTGAACGAATTGTGTAATATCGAGCACAGTGCAGTATTTTCATTGGAAGTATTTGTTCAGAGTGTGTAGCCATCTGTTGTCTTACGTCCTGCTGTAAATCGAAAATTCGTTGAAAAAAAAAACCCAACTGAAAACCGCCTTCTGACTTTAATTGCCAGAGCCCCCAGTCAAGCTTAGCTAGTCTAATTGACACCTGCTCGTCACCTGTTGAATTGAGTTGGGTTCCGTAATGAATTCTCAAACATTCAACAGGTATGTATACTGATCAACAACTCGATAATTTATTAAAGAATGGCTTGAGATCTGCATGACTACAGGTAGACAATTCATATACCGCTGTGTGACCACTTGTGTACTGTTTTCAATATCCACCGTGTATCATCTGCTAGAGGACCGGTCAGACCGGTTAGACCGGTTTCATGATCGACCGGCAGCTCAGCAGTTTTACAGTAGACTTTCTCGAAGTCCGTTTTGCGAGTTTCGTTTCTCTCATCTTAAAGAACCTAAGAAGCATACTAAGGGCGACTTGTGGCTACTGAATTTCAGCTATAGATCCTCTAGCCGCTTTAATACTCCCAGAGGCCGGGAGTGAGACGGCTAAAATTCAGGCTAACTTGTGGCAAGTCTAGCTTATACATCGATTTTGCCATTTATGTCGCGTCAATGATGAATTCTTATTTGGCAATTTTACAAGTAATTTCCAGAAAGGTGATTGAACCTTGAATACCATATTCACACAAACAACTTGAGAAAAAATTATGGCAAGATTGAAGTTTAAAACAAAAACTGTACAGACGTTTATTCTAATACTATAAGAGCCACTCTATATACAGAAAAGAGAGGATGAACCGGCCAACTGCTGTAAATTTAGTCCACGTTCAAAAGCCAGTATTTTTAATGACTGGGTTCTCAATTTTAATTTGCTCTAAAAAAATAAAAAATAAAGGATCGAACAAAACAGACCTGTATTCCGCTCCGCATGCTCCGTGCACGTTGGTCATCTCAGATTTTTTCGCGCTAACTTCAAAGTTTTTTAATTTCATGCTGTTTTTCGTATATTTCCTATAAATTAGGTCTGTCAAGACGATTTTTTCTGAGATGATCAAGTTCTGCCGGTATTCTCACGAGATGTCGGCTTGAATTTTTTATATACAGTAAGGAGAAATTAGACATCTATCAATGGTGCGGTGAACTGGCTTTTAATAAACAGGTTTTTTTGAATGCCGTGACTGCCAGAAAAGAAAAAAAAAAGAGCCGAAAAAAGTTCCAAGACTCGATCACCGCTAAGTGAAGATATCAGGAAAAGCCGGAAAAGTGAATTTAAAGCCGTTCATGTTGACAGTAAATTATTTCAAAAGAGATTTAGGAGATTTGAAAAACACCTGTTGCTTCTTGTAATATTGGCTCCGAAAGATGACTAAAATAATATAAGCAAGGGACACCAAGGTGAGATATTGAAAAAATAAACAAAGAAACTTGAGACTGTGCCAGCGTAATTTATAGAAGTCTTGGCGAAGTCGGTGTTCGAAGAAAGAAATTGACAAAAAAGAAATTTTTTCGGCAGGTATTAAACGGTGCCAATATAACCGAACAATTCTCGGTTGCGCTATTGTAAAGCACCTTTTGTTTTGAAACACTCGAACACATTGGTGAAGATTTAAACTTGGCTTTGAAGAAGGGACCCCAAGTTGCGATTTCGCATTCGACGGCACGCGTCTCAGAAAGGAACACACTTCTTTTCAACAATATACCGGTTACTGTTTTGTTAGCCCAGAACGTGGTGTAAAAAAAAAAAACCGGTTTAAAATTTGAAAACACGGCGCTTTTCTCCGCTGCCTTAATTTTTGGCGCAAAGGTACCAAATATTATCAGTTCCGGCGATTAAAATTAGACGGCTAAATGGACAAAAATCGGAGCGCAAATATCTTCATATAAAAGTCTTATGAAGCATGGCGCATAGCGAACCGCCTCTTTTTAAACACCGAAAACCGTTTTCTAAAGGTTTTCTCGATCGCCGAAGCCGCCTTTCGCATCATAAATCCTTCTATTCTTCTAACTTCCCTGGACACACGTTTTCACAGCGAACCCGCGAAAATTGACAAAAATAGAATTTCTCTCGAAAAAATGTCTGCTCTTGTATTTATAAATACATTTTTTTTCGTTTCTATGGCAAATATCAGCGCCACAAAAGCCTGGGATTTTGTCGATGATTCATACATTGAGCGGAGGAGGATGACGGATTCATTTTAATTTTCTAATTGTCTTGATATATTCTAAACTGTCGTCTTATGCAAATTACTTGAGGCGCGAAAGAAAAGTTGGGGTGGGGTCGGCAATTGTCAACATTTGAACCACAGTCAATAAGCGCCGTTGATTCGCTTGAGTAAGCACGGATTTCCGTGAATTGTGCTTCGTTTAATCGTTGGAAAGACCGCGGAATTTCTGCATGGAATTTTCAATTACAACTGTGGGGTACTAGGCAAGCCAACAGACTTGTGCTCTGCCAGTATTTTAACACATTTGCGGGGGTGTTCTTACGAGAATGACTGGTGGCCGAACAGATCATACCGAAAGAATTTGTATGTAAGGCACGAAAGTAGTAACTTGGCCTTATATGGAGTAGGCCCTGGGGGGTTGTTTTTCGTGACGACCAATCACTGATTAGACCGCCACTTTTCAGCCAATCACAGACGATTCATAGGTTCGAGCCGAACAGCCAGTAACTGATTCACGTCGAAGAAAAGTTCTGTTCTCATTTCGCTCGGGAAAATTTTTGAACCAGTTATTGCAAAATGATGAACAGCAGTTTTCAACTGGCGTTCTATGACACCCCGGATTCTCTCTCGCTGCAAGAGATGGTCGAGTGTGATAGTCGCGAAATGGATTTCAATCTGAACGATCCGTTGTTTCAACTGCACGAACACAGTATATTTCAGGACATACACCAGCAGATGATGACCGCGGTCAAGCAAGAAAGACCCAGAACGGAATGCATTGCAACGGGCGATTTAACGAATTTGCAATGGCTGCAGAGCGTTAGTATACCCATGGAGAAAGGCAACGGCGGCGAGAACAAGTTATGGTTGATCCTAATACTGCGTTACCCGTTCAGTGGCCGAATCAGCAGCAAGTTCCCATGTCCCAAGTGCACCACACACAAGTGAACGTTACTGCGGTTCCAGCGCCTCCGATTCTGCAGGCACGTGCGACAGATTCGAAGCCGAAAGTACAGCAACACAGTGCGAAAAACGGAATGAAAGATAGCTTAAAATCGCAGGAAAAAGGCCTACCCGAAGCCGCTGTTCTCCTATTCCTGTCTCATCGCGATGGCTCTGAAGAATAGCGATTCAGGCACACTCCCTGTCAGTGAAATATACAAGTTCATGATGTAAGTGATTTGGCGCTTAAATGGACCATGTCAATTTCATCAAACTTGTAACAGCGATGGGTTTTGAATTTTGTTTTGTTTTGCTTTCCGCAGGGGAAAGTTTCCGTATTTCAAGACAGCTCCAGACGGATGGAAGGTGAGTGTTAATGTTTTTAGCGAATCCATTCTTCGCATGGCCGGTACCTGCGAAGTTTGAATTTAAAAACATGGAGGCTGTAACGGTTCACGCTGCACAACAATTCTTTGGTCTTTTTGTGTGAAATTCAGCTCCAAATTTTGCCGAGCCTACCATATTTTTAATAACTTGATTAAAATCGTCGGAAGCCATGAGCAAACTTTTAAAACTTTCCTCTCGTTATCTCAACGGTTTCCTGAAACTCTGCACTTGAATGGTTTTCCTCGCTGCATTACAATGGGTTCCGAACAGCTGACAGCAGTTCGAATCGTGTGCAAAATTCGTCTACTTCTGGATTATTTCCTGAGTAAAATTACTATTCTAAGCTTTTATTTCTTCATATAAGCGAAAATTTCCTCGAAAATCGAAAAAATTTGGCAACGGGACGGTAATTTCATTGCAGTTCATTCTCTTTCATGACATCTAGTAAATGTTGGTGTTTATTGAATCGGATGTAACACAATGAGCCGAATGTCGAATAGGAAGTGTTGCGAGCGAAGATCGTGTCTTCTATAAGTTCGTTCGATCGATGCTTCTATTTTTGGTGAGATTTTTTTTGACACAAATGAATCAAGACTTGGTAATAAATTGCTGACGAAACCTGCGACCAAGAGGGTATGTCAAAATGATTTCAAAATGAACGTTCATCGCACGGGCCTCGTAAAATCACTTCGCAAATTATACGCGCGCGTGGAAAGACGACGGAAAGTTTTGATCTACATTTTTACCCATCGATGTCAGTCCTGTGATAGGAAAAAAACATATCGTGCATTTGGGAATAATGTCAGTTCATAAAATATTTGCGATCTTCCGAATTAGATGCAGCCATGACTCAAATGTGAATACAGTTGCAAAATACTAAGGGTGGGGTCCGCGATTTCACTTACGGGAGGTCAGATAACAATTGCATATAAATTCTTCCCATCCCTTAGACAATACGCGATTCTTCAGATCTGTTTTTAACGTTAAAAACGTTGCAGGATCTGTAAAATCGAAGTTCTATTTCGACATTGAAAGCATGAGATCGAGGGCATGATAACACACAGAACTCCACCCGAAATATTGCAACTTCAATTCACTTCCCAAGATCTTGAAATTGTCGGTTATTATTACGAGTTACTATGGCGAATCGCAACAGAAAACGAGCAGAGTGATAGGGTTTAAAGACCTAGCATTAGACAAGGGATTCACTAGCTTCAAAACTATTATTTTTCACAAAGAACTTAATTTCTTCCTGAACGATTTCATCGTACAACAGGTGGTTGAATGAACATTGAATAATTTATGATCATTCTAATTAAGCTCCATATTGCAACGAAGATACTACATAATTTTCCATTTTTCTTCCTCTTTCCTAAAACTTCAGCAAAAAATAATAGCTAAACCGTACACATAAAAAAAAATAATTTGGGCGTTGAAAACCGTTTCACATCGTACATGTACGAACCCTGCGACCAGCGCTGAAATCTATTCTTTTAAATCCTGTCGACGTATAAATAATCAATGTTTTTTTATATCTTGATAGAAGCACCTTCGATAATTTTATGGTTTTTAGCCTTTTATTTTTTGCCTGGCTGAAGGCTAGAATCAATATTTCTTTCTATTCACAAAGAGTGATAATTTTACTGCGATTGATATTGGTGAAACGTTCACGTACATTATAAATTGCACCCGGTTGGGAATAGAGTTAGTCAAACATTTCCTAATGCAAATTTTTCTTTTCGAAGAATTAATTACAATGTTTTTTCTCTCACACGCAATAATTTATTTGTTTCACTCACTTTTGGGGTCTTATAGGAAAAAAAAATCACATAGGGAAAAATCTAAAATTGTACATACATATTTTGCAAACCATCCCACTTTTTGAGCTAAAAGTTTCCAATAAGTTCCTGCTGGTTACAGAATGACTGTGGTTAGAGCTTCTTCGACAAGTGTTTAGCCTAACAAGCTTTCAAAAATAGTTGTCAAAAATTGTATATTTTGGCCCAATTTTCTGGATCATTTCGGCAGATTTTCATGTATTGTTTTGCCAAGTAAGGTTAACCAAATCCTTCAAATTAATTTGTGAGAAATAAATAATGCCAAATTATTTCTTACATACAGGCAACTTGAAATATATGACACTTAAATGTTTTTCCACAAAGGAATTTAATCTTACCTTCAGAGGTTTATTAATAATATATAACTTTCCACTACCGCACCTTAATTTGCTGTGATTTAAAGACAAAAGGATTTTCTACAATTTGCTATTAAAATGACAAATCTCTTCAAGATTAGAGAAGAAGTACTTAGTGTTAAATCTTTCCTAGGTTATAGACTTTTAGCAGGACTATATTAAGTGTAATGCGTCACAACTTGCTGTCAATAAAAATTCCTATCGTGACAATAACAATACGCTTGTAGTGTTGGGTTAGGATGCTTTTGATGTGGACATGAAAAATATGAAGAAATCTGGCAAAACTATGATTTATTCTCGTATTTGAGGGATCTCAGATTTCGGAATCAGACTGCAAATGACTTGGACCATTGTGTATCCGTCTCTGATTTTTTATTTTTATTATGACTATTAATACAGTGTTTTGAAACAATAACGCGAACTATCATAGGGTGTTTACGGTTAATTTTGAAAATCAGTTGAACCATAATAATTTTCTGCCGCTAACTACAAATTATGAATATATTTATATAACAATGTGTACACAGATCTAAACATACATTAAGTAATAAATTATTTTGAAAAGATGCATATGTATATGCCTGTCATAGTGCACGGGTCAAACGGGCTTCGAATTCTTGCAATATTTAATATTTCGCATTTACCTTTGTGGGGGTTAATAATAATAATATTATGGGATCATTGAATTTGCCAATCTACAGTAAATTAATGGCATTGGTTTGCTAATGTTGTTATGTTGAACAGATTTAAATAAACCTTCTAAATCTTGCGTGAATTACTGTACAAGCCAAAAATTGCCTCAGAGATGTCTTTGTGGAATAAATTTTGAAACTATTTAGCACTTTTTGGATAAGGAGTTAATAATGCCATCACATACCACAGTGCTAACATATAACAGCTAATTAGCGCAACATTGTGGTTAGACTGCAACTCTTAATATTTTGTTCATACAGCTGTAGATGTACAATGTAAGAATGCATAAGCGGACCTTGTAGTATTCTCGTGATGGGCTTTTTATCATTGAAAACTATTTACTGGTAATATTTTGTCGAATAGCTAGTCTGTAAATATCGGGATTCTTCAGACTGTTGTTTTGTCCAAAGAAAGAACAAGGAACCGTATTTTACACTGGGCAGAGTAGCATTATATGAATTGAATGATTTCAAGATCTGAATATGTGCCCAGTGCTAACTTACACTGACAGCATTTTTCCCCTTGCTTCCAACATCAATCAAAGCAACACATGCAACTGTTGCAGACATGGCACATCATACATGTAGATTACTGATGTTTCTGACTACTTCACAATTCATAGCAGAAGGGTGGCTGGGTTTCTGTTTCACATTTGACAAATGTTTTTTTTTTTTGGGGGGGGGGGGGGGGGGGGGGCGGAGCACTTGGTAGAAATGGGGGTTGCCGTTGGGGGAACTTAACTGTGGAAGTAGACAGTATACTCAAACCGGGTCGGTTTCAGTAATGCACCCTTCCATTATATTCCGATTATGTTCAATTACTTATTGCTTCAACTGTTTTTAATACTTGCACTTCCCTTTCAGAACTCTGTTCGACACAATCTCTCATTAAACAAGGCATTCTGTAAGCTAGAGAGACCCCAAGGCGCTTCACAGAGAAAAGGATGTCTATGGTCACTCAACCCGAGCGGCGTGAACAGATGGACAAAGAAATCAGAAAGTGGAAGAAGAAACACGCTGAGGCAATCAGAGCAAGTATGGCAAATCCAGGTGTGTATTATGGATGCTATGAGTACTGGACAGTGCAGTGTATTGTTTGGGTGTGGCTGGGTCAGTCTATATTTGAGGGTACACTTAATTTTGTGGGTATTTGTTAGAGGAGGTTTCATCATCATCATTGATCATCGTCAAGAGGAGCTAGGCTTGCTTCCTCTGAGTTGGTTGTTACCCATAGTACTGTGACAAACAAAACTGTGGAAAACTCACTAGTTTATGTTTGCCTGGATGCACTGACATCAACATTATCTTTAAAAGCTTGGTTCTTGCATGCCGTTATATTGGTATACCTGTGGCATCCTTGTCGGCAATTTTCCTAGACTGTGTTAGCCTCCTACACAGACTATCTTTGGGCTCGCCACGGAAAGTCTCATGCATAGGAGGCTAAGACAGTGTTCACGTCAAAAAATCAGACTTTACCGCAAGCATATCTTAACCATGCCTGTGAAGTTGTCATCAAGTCATGTTTGCAAGCATGCCGGCAGCACTCAGGGCTTTACGATGTATAATCTCCCTGGCAGAATTTGGTCCTAACTCAGCATGTGTTCCCTGAGATGACCATAAAAATAATCTTGTCACCTCCATGAATATATAATATTTTAAAGTTCATCCAATTTCATTGACTAATTTTACTCTTTATTTAATTCTCAGAAGAGTTAACCATCTCAAGTGACGACATGGACAATTCTCCCGAACAAATGCTGATCCAATCAGAAAACTGCGAGGACAGAGCTGCAGCAGACGCTGCCAAGGAACTATTCGGCAATGATCTGATTCAGGAAATTCAACAGAATGAAAGTACTTGATTGGGACGATATCATTTCTCAAAGCACAGAGCTTCCAATTGATCCAACACTTAGCACTTGTACAACCTTGCCAATGACGACGCAGCCAATCAATGGAATGCATGGGTGCGATCCAATTACCACCACGGTGGAAATGGAAAATTCAGCGCATTATTTCGTAAATAGCGACGGGCAAGATTTTGACATCCCATTGCCTTATGTGTCGCACTATTATAGCATGCAGCCGCCACAACATATCAATGTGGGTTTTTGATTAGTTGGACATATTTAGCTAGGACTTATTGAAAAATAATTTCTTTAATGTACAGAGAACAGAAATTTCTTCAAGTCTCATCTATAGCAATGTAAAAAAAGCCTTAGTAAGTTAGAAAAGTTTTTTTAATATGAACTGCAGCAAGCAACAGTGCAATATTTCAAGATTCTTTCATATTTTTTTTTTGCGCACGCATCAGGTTTTCTTTGGCAATCCTGAAGCTTTGACCTTCAATCTGCAAAACCAATGAATCGTGTTGGCTGCTATACATTCATATTATAGTCGACTGATGAACTTACATTATAACAGATATGCAAGTTACAATCATATTGCATATTTGCTAATAGATCCCAACTCCGGCTTCTAAACCGTTAAGCCCAGGAGTTTGGCTACTAATAGTGCTTTTACACATCATTACATATCTTTTGAACTATTAATATTAAATATTTCATTGCCCGTAAATTTGTAATTATTTCTTAGACTATTTTCTTTTATAACTGTGGTCTGCAGTCATAATTAAGTCATAAAAATTGTTAGAGCAATGATTGCATGCTTTGTATATGCAAGTACACGTCTATTGCCATGTTATTTCGATGTGTTAGTATATTTATTAGCTTTTATGGTCGTGTTAAACTAGTCAATATTATAATTATTGGTGATTTTTTCTGTCAGGGATCAAATGGGTGGGATGTAGTCAATTGTTTTATAATCATGACATTATTTTTGGCTGTATATTTGTGAACTCAAAGTTTGCATTATTTTAATAGCGGGTCTTTGTAAAGTGTTGTAAAAATAATGTACAAGTCCTGTCAACCAAGAAATATTTGTCAGTACATGTTAAGTCTTTTGGCGAAAATTATCTGCTTTCACTTGGCAACAAGTGAATAAACAATCTTTAGTTAACTCAATTTAGACAATAATTTTTAACTCAAATTATAGGTAATTGGTGTACATTTTCGATGATTTGCTTAATTGTCATAGTCAGTGTCATAGGGTATTTAATAAGTTCTTGTATATTTTCAGCTTCTTTGGTTTCATTCCATCACAAAAATACCATGTTGAAAGAAGAAATCTGCGAGTGACAAATATTGAAGACGTTTATACCCTGTGCCTTAATTTTCTTGAGTCACTTCAAATAGAAACATCAGTTAGTTTAAAGGCACCAGAAATTCAACTACAGTCAACTCTCTCTAAGACGGACACCACCTGAGCGAGGACAGGCACCAACTGTCCATCTTAGGGAGTTGTCTAGCTTATAGAGAGTTTAGATGCAGTAAAATTACTGAAAAACGGTGCGCAGGGACCAACACCAGGTGCCCGTTTTATAGAGGTGTCCGTCTTATAAAGGTGTCCATCTTATAGAGGTGTCCATTAAGAGAGAGTTGACTGTATAAATTTAATCAAAGTGACTTTAAACTTTAATTATTTGTAACATAACCGTCCCACTCAAAAATCGCTAAATACAATTAGGTTATCAGTATTCCAAATTTGTAAATATAGATAATCAACTGTTACAGTGAAGACGACGCTACCATTGCCACTCGACAAAGTTTTTGATTAATTTGACAACTTTTTGACGACTTTCGGATGGGTTCCGTTTGACTTGACCAATCAAAATCCAAGGAGTGTTGGAGGTAGAGTTGTGAAATTTGAATGGTTTTAGTTTCTAGTCTAGTTCAAATGTGGCGCCACTGAAATGGAACCCATCAAAGTTGTCAAAAAATGAATAAAAAACTTTGTCGAGTAGCAACGGTAGCGTCATCTTCACTGTAATTTAAATAATTTATTTGTTGTCTGTAGTTCTTTTGTGAAACAGTTTTCTTTTGAGTAAGTGAATTATTTGTACTGGTGGATTTTGTTTTTACATGGCTGATCATGTAAATAGAATCAGTCGAGAGCCACAGTGGAAAATAATAATAATATATGGTTTAATGTACAACTTGTAAATAATAAAGATCATTTCAGTAGTGAACTATTGTATTTCAGATTTAAAAATTGCTGAGTATGTAGAGCATTATTGTTTGTAAGGCAATGAGCAGATATGCTTCAGTGCTATCAATAAAGAAAAAACTCAAGATCTTAACAGAATGGACTGTATTTTTTTCTTTTGTATTTTTAAAGGGCCAAAACTAACCTGAAAATTAGCCTGAATTTCAGCCGTCCTCCTCTGTCGCATGCTCCAGAGAGAGTATACAACAGAGGAAACGGCTGAAAATGCACGTCACTTCATTCCTAAACCCTTTTCACTCCCCTTGTGCCAATTAACACAAACTAAGTTTTTAATTCTGTGGATGAAACCCTTGTGTGTGACCATTCAAATGAAAGCTATATTGAGGCAGTACTTTCAAGTCGTACTGTTTGTTTTTCCTTATTTCAAAATGAAATTTGGGATTTTTTTTCAATTTTGAGCTTTGACACTCTTTGGGAGTGAAAGGGTTAACCAAAACCACCCCACGGCCAGCCAAGACTCGAACTATAAAGTTAATGAGATATTCCCAAATTTGGTGAACTTTATAATTTCATTAGATTCAATATTGATATTACAGATTACTCAACCATTATTAATATTACAATCAAAACTGTTGAATGAAGAGATTCAAAATGAGACTTTCCAAAACATGAATGGTGATTGGATTAATGTCTGACTTCATGCGACGAATTAGCGGAGAAGTTGACACCGTCAAAATTTGCCTAATGTTCAATGGTCACACGGCGTTTAATCATGATCGTTCTTTTCGATACTCGCTTTTCTCAGCCCTCTCAATATGAAAGCAGAGGCATTATGCATTGTGTGGTTTCCAGAAAATATCCATACCCCCCCCCACGGAAGACAACTGGAAATTCCGAGGGGGTGGGGGGGTTAAAGGCCCAGGAATTCCGAAGGAGAGGGGGGGTTTCACGCAGAGCTTGTTTTCCAGAGGGTTCCCTTCTGAACAAACACAACAAATTCGTAAGAAATACTTACGTACTTTGTCTCTATTTTCGAGGAATGAAACCAAGCCAAATCAAACATTCTGGCCATTGAAATAAACCAAAACATCTTGTTCTTTCATGTATCTTTTATTTTCTGAGTTTACCGCCTCTCTAAATGAGAAAAAATGTCTCTTGAAGTTGCAAGCACGAACTGAACCGAACGGGATCAAAAATGGCCGACCAAAACTCCTTCCCAGTCCCCTGGACATTGTTTCTTGGAAAAGCCAGGCTGCTCAGCTTTGTTACGAACATGAACGATTTTCGAATATTTTCCTTCGTCGTGCAAGCGCTAAGCAATGGCAAAGTGTCTTGAAAACAAAAACATAATCAGACTTCAAGACAAGTAAGTTAAATTTTTGATTGGAAGAAAGATATTCTTTCTTTCTTTGGATTAATTTGTGATTCACGTTCATTGTTTGTTCTTTCTGTAAACTCGGTTAGCCGTGTGCGTGTTGATGAAAGCGATCGGATTGTAAGTATATTTTGCGTAACTGAGTCTTCATTTTTTTAGGTACAAAACCTTTTGGAATTTCCGAGGGGGGAGAGGGGGTCCATGTTTAAAAATACTGGAAATTCCTGGGGGGAGGGGGGGTCATCAAAGACCCCCTTGGAACGGAAATTCCTGAGGGGTGGGGGGGTGAAAACCAAAATGTCTTCCGTGGGGGGGGTATGGATATTTTCTGGAACCACACATTTTTTAAAAAGGCAAAGTGGTGAATTAAAGGAAACAAGAAAATTATGTCATCAGAGAGTAATATATAAAACTTCTCCATTTTTATTATTGATTGTCAAATCCTGCAACAAATAGTCTGGGAAACAGCAGTTAAAACAACAAAACAAGCAAGGAAATTGCACACATGCACTCCCAGCACATACTGATACATTATAAAAGTGTGACAACTCTATTAGTAAAAGTCTTTTCAGTGTTAGCCCAACAGAAAAAATTCAACCACACATTCATGATCATGCATGGTCACACTTTTGGTCTCCTTGCTGTAACTTATCTGTCAGAGTGTAAACTCAATACTTCTTGTTGAGCATGCCACAAAAATCAATTGATCAATGTACAGTGGAACTTCGATTTCTCGAACCTCCACGGGAAACGAAAATTGGTTCGAGAAATCGGAAACTTCGAAATATTGGGGGGAAAATTACAGTGAAAACGTCCAGGGGAAACAACTTTTGGTTTGAGAAATCAGGGTTTTTGAGAAATCGAGGGTTTGAGAAATCGGGTTCCACTGTAGTTATTTTTGTTACATTACTTGAATGTGAATAATGCAGAGTACAAAACAAAGTTTAGAAAACCTCGGGCCACCTGAATATAAAATTCCCTTTCCACTGCCTTTTCACTGAATTGAGTAGAAATTTGGAATATTCTTGACTTGATTTTTGCCCCTTGGACTTGATAAAAAAACAAACAAACAATACCATGCTTTTCGCTGACCAAGGAAACCCTGCGATTAGAATTCATAGAGTGTTCAGTAATAAATTCAAAATTGAATAATTTTGAACTTGTTACTGAACATTCTATGAATGCAAAGAAAATAAATTAAAAAATAATATAATTGATCTGGGACATGTATCTACTACTTCATTCCAGAGACAAATACTACACAGTCAGTGACACATGCTACTTGGAAAACAATGCTGAGTTTCTCTAAACAATAGTACGAACCCATGATCTTCTGCACACAGGTCGGATGCTCTATTACTGAGCTATTATAAACAAAGAAAATGTGAAAAATCCAGACCAAATTAAATAACATTACATAATGGATGTACCATGTTCTAGGGAATTGACAGCATAATGAAACAAGTAAGAAATAAACTACAGTGGAATTCAGATTTCTCGAACCTCCAAGGGAAACAAAAATTGGTTTGAAAAATCGGGAGTTCGAAATATCGGGGGTAACATTACAGTGAAATAAATCCAAGGGAAACGACTTTTGGTTCGAGTTATCGGGTGTTTTAAGAAATCAGGGTTTTTTGAGAAATCAAGGGTTCAAGAAATCGGGATTATAAAAATAATAATATTTTATTAGGATGTCATGGTTTCGCCGTACCAGAAATACAATAGACTCTAAGTAGTCCCTCGTTAGTTGGAGCGGAAATGGGGCTGAGCAGAAGTGAGCGGAGACTCCTTCTCTTTTCTCTTTCGCTCGCTTCTGCTCGGCCCTATTTCCACTCTCACGTTTCTCTAATGAAAGAGGGACTGTTTGGAATCTCACATTACAATAAACTTAATTTAAAACTTGAGAGATATAGCATAACACAAAGTGTTCATATCTTTTGACCAGAACTATCAGTACCAAAGAAATTCTTGACAATCAGTACTTGACATATAGCTACGCCAATGAGTGCGACGCTTTGTATAAGCGACCACCAAAATACTCTGCGTCCACTCCTCGCGACAAGGAATTGGCTTTTAAAATTCTTCTTTGTCAAGTAGCTCTGGTAATGTTGGGCTTTCTCCAGCAGCACTTTTATATTGTCAAGTGTATTCTGACAAGAAAAAACACACATAATTAACATTGTAACTAGTAAGAGCGATAACTGTCTATTTTCTCCTTATCCCTAATAGTGCCAGGGATTCGGATTTGAGTGGGACTCAAATGCCATGAAAAATCAAGCTTCTCATGTTTATGGTCTCAGTGACTGTAAAAATTACAAAATTTAATATAAGCCCCTCCAAAAATATCCCGAATATAAGCCCTGGACCATATCTCAGACGCAAAAAATCCTTCTGATAATACCCCCCCCCCCCCCCCCCCCCGAATATAAGCCCATGGGCTTATACCTTATTCTTACTAATTTTCGCGCGTACTTAATTTCGCGAAAATGACAGAGCCATATTTCGCGAGTATTAATTTTCACGATTTCACGGGAAAAATGGACTCGAAGTGTATTAAATTTCGCGAAAATGTCACCAAATTTTAATCACCAATTAAAAAATCTGTTATTCATAATTGCCAGTAAAGTGCTCAATTGATGAGTTGAAGTAAAAATAGCACTGTGAATGGAATTTTGGCGACTACATCAGAGACAGTTTTGCAGGAATTGCAAGAAAATGACGAATCAGAGGAGGAATGTGGAGATGCATAAATCACGGACAGAATTGTGACAATGTTTACCCTTTGTATTTTACCAATTAATTACAGTGTCAATTTTCTTAGTTTGTGTAATGGAGTGTTAAATTTTGCGCGTTTAATTTTCGCGGCACCTTTTTTTCGCGAGTATTTAATTTCGAGAATTTTTTTCAATCGTGAAAATCGCAAAAATTAGTACTCGCGAAAATTAGTAAGAATATAATCCCCTATTGTAGAAGGATTTAGTACATCAACAAACGAATATAATTTGTAATCTCTTGATACAACTGAAAATGAGCAATCAGGTATAATGTCATGATGATTGGAAATGTAATAAAATGTAATTGGCCTTCTGGGAGAGCATTGCCTCTAGGTCTGAACTGAAGAATGGTCTGTGCTTAGGTAGTGTAAATCAATTTGGCTTGTGAAAGTTTAAGGGTAGGGAGTATGTTCATTTTTCACTTTTTGAAGTGACCAGCTTCACACTTTACTAAATAATAACTGTTTGTTAATAGGTAAGTTTTAAGGACAAGTGATGTATATGAATGAAATCAACACAAAAAAATTTCCGATATGATGATCATGAAGGCACATATTGTGGGTTACTGGCGAGTTCACATGTCCCATCAAGCTGTGTGGTTTAGCTTAATCAACTGGTATGTCTCCAAGTGGTTGGACTGTTTGTACATGACACAATTTTTACAAGTGTTTATACTGCCTTGAACATACCCTTATGCTTTGAACTTGTAGTTCCTTCTCTTCTAAGCCTGTATCTCCCTGCAGCATTGTGAGCCAGCTATCAATGTCGTCATTTTCTAGTCCTAAGTCTGCAAACACAACCTTCTCTGCCAATGTACTGAATGTATTATCAAAACAGAATGCATACACGCCACTCTCGGCCGCCTGGACAGTATGTACTTCATCTGTTTTCTTCACATCAGATACCAGCACGTCTCCACTAGGAGCTACTACTTGAAAGATTATGTCCAATTCTCCGCCTCCTTCGACCACCTGGAACATCAAGAAAAATGAAATACAATATAATTAACGATGATTGTCCAGAGCTACAAAACAGTAACTGCCCTTGATTAATAATATTTTCGGCAATGTTATACTTCAAATAAAAGGGAAACCTCAAAATAATAGTTTTCTACATGTAAACGGTAAGGGACAGACCATTTATTTTCGAGGGGGGAAGGGGAGGGGGGAAGGGGAGGGGGAAAGGGGGTTAAGCAATTCTTTGGAGCAAAAAAGAAATTTCCACCTCAGTGGCTGATCCAGGCCTGTTAAAAAGGTGGGGCCTGAAAAAAATTGTTTTGTTACTTCCTTCACTTTTCCAGTGCAGGAATATTTTTGGCAACTGCCCACCTCCTCCCCCCTTCCCACAAAAATTAAATGGCCTACATCCTTAATAAACCAGAAATGAACAAGGATGGGATGACTGAGAGGTAATTATGCTCTCTCTTTGTGCACTCAATCCTTTCCTGCTTGAGAGATGTCTGAGATTCAACCCGAACATTCCATACTAATAACGTCGCTCTACAGAGATCTGTGTAGTATCTCTTGGTTGTTTCCCAGTTTTTAATTTTATCCGAGGACAGAGAAGCCTGAAGGCTGGAGAGATCTTGTCAAAGCCTTATGTGCCATGTGGCATTTAGAGCACGAGTGCTCAATTGAGTGCATTATAATTTCTACAGGTCTCCAGGGTTCCAGTAATAGCAAGGTGTCAATGAGGAATTGCAACGGGTCAAGAGATATGGACCACACCAAATCGTCAGATGTTTCCAATTAATTTGTCGGATCAGGTAGCCATCCTTGTTTGGGTTTTTTGGAGACCCCTATCTTATGAATATGAGCGGAGAAAGAATTGACTGCACGAAGAGAACTATTTGTGTATTACCTCTGTTTACTCCAACTCTAAATCACTTAGTACTCTTAGTACTGATCTTGCAGTGTTTTTTTTTTTTTCAGAACAAATGCCTGACAAATTTCTCAGATGGTCTGAGGATCGGTCGCTGAAGGGAGTGAGAGCGACTGATCCTCGGACCGTCTGAGAGTCAGGCTAGCCAGACCACTACTCACAGGATCCCAAAGTACACAAAAACCTCACACTCTCCCAGAGATGAGGGAAATAACCAGTGGTTTGTATTTATTATTAAAATAATAATTAATTGATAATCCTCTCTCAAATCGGCATATCCAAACTCAAAATTCCAGACACTGTGTAGGAAAACAATTATTGGAATTATTTTTCAATTACAAGTGTAACAAAATTTTTCTGCAAGCCATCAGTTGCTTGGCAATGTTAACCATTTTTTTTATCTCCAAACTTCAGTTAATAATGTAAAGTCGTTAATTCGATTAAACTAAACGTTCATTTACGTTGCACTGCTAAAATTACTCCGTTGCAAACGAATTATAAGGAAACAAACGATTGTACGAGTGAAATTATATTAAGCTTATTATTGTCTCTGTAATTCTCCACAAACGATGCAGGTTTGTACAGCGGACTGAAGGTAAATAATTAAGCTTAATATAAAGTACTTTTATACCCGCTAGCTACACTAAACCTCTGTACTCTAACTGTTTATAAACACTATTTACCTGATACTCAATTTCCAAAGATTTATTGCCATCGATGTTCTCGTAGAAACAGTTCATTTTCCCAGCTTCCACTACTGTAGTAAAGCCGTTCAACATGGCACGGGACACAGGCAGCAAAATGAGCCATTGCAGAAATATGCCGAGTGTCAGTGGCCAACGCATGCCCGGGGAAAAGACAACGAAAAACAAACTAAACCAGTTCTACAAATTGAAAAGCAATTACTAAACTGTCTCAGCCGTGCACTGCAGATGCTAAATTGTGATAGTTAATTTGGCATTCTGCATAATATCTCAATGAATTAAACAGTGAACGTGTCCTCTTGCGAGACGATGGCTCTCCTTCCCAAGATTCTATGCACACCTGTTTCTACGGGTACTTACGGGAATATTAAAACGGGATGCGGGTAGAGTCATGCGGGTATCGATGCGGGCTTTTTGCGGTCGTCACACACCGACAGGCTAGCGATTGCGTGACATAACGCGCATGGCGGGCGGGTCTGCCTCAGCGCTCGATAAGCCAGCTCTCAATGAGTGTTTATTCAGTAAAATGACATCTACTGTAGGTGTTAATTGACATTTTTACCACAAATGTCAGCCACGGCTGCAAATTGTATAAAATGATTGACGGAATATACCTCTTGGGGCGATATTTTTTTCAGCAATCTAAGCTCCTGTGATGGCCATACAAACTCTCATTTTTTCCGATATTTCAAAATCTTCAAAGTGCCCTAACCAATCACAGCAGACGGGTATTTTAAGCCAATTAGATGCAAAACCAATCGAAACTTGTGTGATACATGATGCTCGTTTTCGCGCTTGCATACCGATGGGTGGGTGTGGGGGCAGCAGGGGGCGGGAACCCGGAAGTAAAGGGGTCGGGAAGTCAACGGGAGGTGGGATTCCCAAGGTGGCGGGAACCGGTAGAAATAGGAAAAAATTTCCCAACATTGTGTAATATTTTGCAATAGAAAAAGCAACCTCGTTCCAAGGGTCTCTCTTTTTTGGCGGGAAGAAGAGAGACGCTGGGAACGAGGTTGTACAAAAAGCACAAATTGGCGGGAAGCACAACATGCACAAGGGGTGGAAACCGGGAGTACAAGTACTGGAGGTGGGAAGTTCAGATTCCTCTGCCCACCCCCTCCCCCCCCCCCCCCACACATACCGTAACCCTCTCTTTTTTGCATTTTATACCGTTACAGCCTGTTCAGAGATTTTTGATGTATCTTCATGTTGAGATAGTTTTGCCATACAGTCAGTATTCTTACATGTGCCCCAAATGGCTGGGTTTATATTTGAAAGGGATTTTTGGTTCTGAAAAATTTTGGGCACATGTAAGAATACCGTAAAATATTTTTTTTCAGACCCAAAATCCAAAGCCCAGCAAAATTCCTTCTCTCCGGAAATAAGCCCTTGTGATAAAATAAGTCCACGTTTTTGGGATTGCTTTAGACACCCCCCACCCCCCCCCCAAATAAAAAATAAAATAAAAAATTGTCTATCGAAGAATAATCAATCAAATAATCATTGAATAGCGATTTAATTTACTTGAATGTTTATTAAAAGACTTCAAGCCAAGACTGTAAATTAGCGAACAGCCAATCCAGAGCAGTTTTCTTTTGTGTGCAACAACAGCAACACTTGGCCAATATCCCGCCACCATGACCGAACAAGCTTGGTCAATAAAGCACTTAGTTGATTATCAAAGTTTATAAAGGTAAGTTAACCGCCATGGTGAACTTGGGAAAGCTTTCCCAAATTCGCTACGGCAGTTAATTTACCTTTATCAACTTCGAGTTGATAATCAACTTAGTGTTTTACTTGCCCGCTGATGCAGCACAACAGTTTCACTAGAAACTAATCACTTTGTTGGTCAATAAAGGATTTATTATATGGGGAAACCGCGGGCAATCCCGAGCGGGCAGGATAGCTGGTAATCCCGAGCGGCCCATCTTGCCCACTCAGGAAGCCAACCACAATGCAGGATTAACTTCACCTTGCCTGTCGCTCCCAAAGCCAGCAATATAATAAAGCAGAGCTAAAAAAGCAAGGTACCAAACTCACACACTAGAGTTGTACCCCTAGAAAAATGACCCCTCCCAGATATACAAAATCTACATTTTTCTACAAAAAGCCATACTGTCCAACACTTTTATTTAACTTCCACAAGGAAACTTATATTACGCAGTCACAAAATGAAGCCCCGAGAGCCACCCTCTGAGGAAAGTTACATGCACTGTACACAATATTATCGTCCCATCCCATCAAAATGATCTGTTTTACAACACGTTCTTACGTCACGATTAAACGTGCACAGGCACCCCAAGAAACATGGTGTAAAGGAAGAGAAAACTGTTTAAAATGAACTAAGTTTCATGTGGAAAAATATCTTTCAGCTCCTTTACATTTGATAATTATAATGAAAAGCTTATTAAAGGAGCACAATTTCTCTCATTCATCACCTGCCGTCGATATTTGTTTTTAAGTTTCATTTATGACAACCCCGTTAGTGGTTTGTTTAGTTACTGCATGACTCCGCTCCACAGAATCAAGTTCTTGTTTGTCACACTTGGTATCCGGAGTCACTAATCGACTGACTCCATTGCACAGCTTAACATCTGTTTCCGCCAGCTTAGATGGAAGCGATGCCTTGAGGTCTGGGTGGAGCCCATTGGGGGCGGAGTCATCACTCTCCTCGCATCCTGTAGAGTCGCTAACACTTGTCTCGTAACATGTAAGGTCCACTAAGGGATCAGAACCATTTTTAGTGTCTTTCTCTCTCTCATGTAACTCTGTACTACCTTTATTATCAAAATTATCATGTATGTTTTCTGGTTGAGAATTCCTGTTTGTGGTAATTGTATTTGAAGGAAATGATTTGTTGTCGCATTTTGCATTTGTTTTCTCTGGCAAAACAGTAGATACTGTCTGTGCATCTGGTGAAATTGTTGACACTGTCCGTGTGTCTGGCAAAACAGCAGACACTGTCCGTGTGTCTGGCAAAGCAGTCGACATTGTCTGTGTGTCTGACGAAACAGCAGATACTGTCCTTGTGTCTGGCAAAACAGCTGACACTGTCTGTGTGTCTCGCAAAACAGCTGTCACTGTCCGTGTGTCTGGCAAAACAGTAGACACTGTCTGTATGTCTGCCCCCTTCACTGTATCGCAATTTGACGTCAGAGTTGTCGCAACTGTCTTTGACACTTCAGTGCCACACGCACGATCTGATCCCACATTAGTTAACTGTTTATTAGGAGCTCTAATCTCTGAAGACGCCACAGGCACTGTTCCCAAAACTTGTTGGTTCCCTACAGCTGAGGCTGTGCATGTGTGTTTTGAATCGGAAGGACTTGTAATCAATGCTGCTGACTTGCTTCCCACAGTCACACAAGTACTGGTTGCTGCTTTATTAGCTGTTATAATACTTGGTGAGGCTGTTGTCATCACGATAAGTGGCTTGTTACCCAAAGCTAGAGAAGTAGTCTTAGGATCAGATGGTTTAATTCCTGATGGAGCCTGGGCTACTTGTACAACTGGCTTGTTGCCTGTAACAAGTTTAGTCTTTGGACCCAGCTGTGGCAAACTCTTTGACGTTGACAATACACCTGGTGATAAAATGACCTTATGCCCAAGTGCAGTCTGCGCAATCTGAGTACTACCTAACACAGAAATACCTGCTCCAGATAACAGCGTTGTTGCGCTTGTGGTAGACGAAGTCAGTGAACTTGAAGGTCTGATAAGCACTACCTGTTGTGATGCTGAGGAAGAAGGCATGACGATAGCCCCTCCCTTGACTGCCAGTGGCACAACCCCTCCTGATCCTGGGCGCTGCACTAGAAAAACCGGGGGGTGCAGAGGGGTTGCACTTGTGGTACTGACATGACTAGCCTGCTTGGCACTGGTTGAGCTTGGTAGCTGAGAAGCAGTTGACTGAGCAAGAAGCGAAGAGCTTGCAAGCGTTGTTTTTCCAACTGGATTCGACAGTGAGGAACTTGAAGAAACAACACATACCGGGAGCCTGGTGTTTCCTTGCGTGGTCAGGAGAGACGTGTTCAAAGTTTTTCCTTGAATCAAGGGTTGAGACACAGCTTTCACAATTTGCAGTGGAACCCCAGAACTTGACACCAACATAACTTTTCCCAAACCTGGCACCGCAGCGGACAAACGCGCTTGTGACTGAAGATGCTGAGAGGCAATAGTAACAGCTGTTTGACGAAAGATTCTTGGAAACCGTGACAGCCTGAGCGGAGGTGACACTGCGGACTTGCGATGTAGGCAATGCTGCTGATGAACTGGGCTTGGCTACTGTAGAAGAAGTTGATGCGTTTAAGGTAACTGGCAGTTTCAGATGTACTCTGGGGACAGAGCTTGTGTTTCTGTCTGCCTGTGTTGTGCTAGTAGAAGGTAGAGTTCCAGCTAAAGAAACTGTGTTGCCGACTACCACATTTGTATTTACAGAGGCAGAAGTCTTGGCTGCAAGATCGATTGGTCTGCTTTCTTTCACAAGCTGCAGACCAGCAGGAATATGGGTGATATTTTGTTGATTCACCTGTGCAGTCCTAGGTAAGGTTGTCTGGTGAACAACTGTGCCTACTGCATGAGCCTGGACTACTGTAGTCTTCAGCTCTGTGGTAGGTAATTGCTTCTTACGCTTCTTCTTCAGTCTAGGTGGAGCTGTTTGAATGGCGATGGAGCATGAATCATCATCATTAATGCCTGGACTTGCAGCAGCCTGTTTACCTTCCTCAACAACATTCGCTTCTTCAGCTTTCCTCTTTTGCGGAAGCAAGCTCTGTGTTCCTGCGTCCACTTTGTTCTCACTATGTTCCCCATCTTTGTTCGATGGGTCTGACGCTGGTATCTTATTTTTCCTGCCCTCATCTTCTAGAATGAAGTCTTCATCACTTGACATGTTCCTTGCGCCAGCATCTTCAATTTCATCTCCAATGCTTTCCTCGCTGCCCCATTCCTCTACTTCTTCAGCAGGGACGACCTCTTCTGAAGAAAACAGAAATAATAACCATGATTAACCTTGTAATAACATAGAGGGCAAAACTACTGCATTCTGATTGGTTTAGACAGAGGGAATTTTTTGTTTGTCCAGGGCAAAATTACTCTGGAGATTCCGAAGATTGCCTGAGGACTTCCGAAGGGTGCAAAGTTGACCCGAAGACATTTCCAAAGATTACCTGAACCCTTCTGAAGATTGCCAAAGATTGCCAAAAATCACCCGAGGTCCTCTCAAGAATTTTGAATATTTCCGATTGTCTCCCGAAGACCACCCGATGTCTTTATCACACTAATTTTGCTCTTTATGTTATTAACAAGTAATCACATGATTAACACAGAGAACTGACAGGGTTATTGTACCTGGCTCATCCTCTGGTTCAGGCTCCTGACTTTCTTTCATGATCTTTATCTTTGCCTTGCTTGTCAACCTGCTAAACGACATCTCATACTTCTCCAATTCTTCAATCAAGGCTAACAGAGTTTGGTGCAAGTCAACTTCACATCGCTTCCTTGGGGGTGTGGGCTTGGGCTTCCGGCCACGTTTCCTAGGGGGAGGAGGTGGCTCTTCAAATTTCTCACAAAGCATTTTGAGGGAATCAATGTCGAATGCAGCTAGTTCAAAGCCTTCAGCAATGGTGTTCTTTGGCTCCTGTTCCTGTTGCTTTTCTTCAGCTGGTGGAGGTGATGGCGGATTTGCGATTTCTGGTTCGGGTGATGGTGTATCACTTCGCAGCTAAATGAAGGAAAGAAAAATTCAACAATTGGGGTTAAGAAGCTGCACTCGGCCAAACTGACCCACACAGCCAGAGCTTATCCCGGTTTCTGTAGCATGAAGGCAGCTAGGAGTATTGAGTATAGTAGTCAATTTGTTAAATGTCAACCTGGCATTTTTAACCTAATGGTTATTTCGGTTGCCAGTACCCTTGTTTTCTACTTCTATATTTTTTTATGTAATCCTGTAAATAATTGAAAAGGGTAATAAAGAGGATGTTGTTGTTGTTGTTATTGCTACTGCACTCAGGGGTGGAGAGAAGCACTGTGAGAGTTAAATGCCCTGCCCAAGAACACAACAATATGACCGCAGCCAGTGCTCGAGCATGGACCGCTCGATCCGGAGTCCAACACGCTAACCGTTAGGCCACCGTGTCTCCCACAGGACCATCTACATGTTCAGTCAACTCTCTCTTAACGGACACCTATAAGACGGACACCTCTGTAAGACAGACACTTGGTGTTTGTCCCTGTGCACCATTTTTCAGTCATGTTACTGTATCTAAACTCTCTATAAACGGACACCTCTCTAAGATGGACAGTTTGTGCCGGTCCCGATGGTGTCCGTCTTAGAGAGAGTTCACTGTAATGAGAAAATGTTTGAAAACCATGTGGTAATTTGAAAACAGCCATCAACTATAGTTTCTTGCTAAGAGAAGCTCTTACTTACCTTTCTAAGTCTTGTATTTCTCCTGGGTTGAGTGGGTGTTGCAGGCCGTGTTGGAGTTCCTTTGGCCTTTTTTGCAGCTGGGGGTGGGGGTGGGGGTGGAGCCACCTTAAATACAAAGAAAATGGTCTCACTGTTAGTTCAACAAAAACAGTCCCCACATTAACAATAACAGCCAGTGAGTAGTAGTAGCTTGGATTAAGCAGACCTTTGTACCTGGCTTTATTTAGTTTGAATGGAAATAAAATCTTTATGGGTATGATCGTGAATATATAGCTGCATGTCTTGTGAATTATAAATTTACCTTCTTCTGTCGTTTGTTTAACGTTGGAACATCCAAAGGACAGTGCTTGTAGATGCGCAAATCTGACGCTGAGAAGATAGGAAAGTACAGATATGACCAGCTGTCCGCATCACTTCCCAAAACCATGTCTCTCTGTTCAGTTGGAGAAATGGTGGCAAGATGTTCACGGAAATCATAGTCTCGGACCTGGAATACATGAACATAACAAAACATCAATAAATATACAATGAGATTTAAATACTACAGGTCCTATGTCCTAAAATATGCATGTACAGTCAACTCTCTCTTAACGGACACCTCTATAAGATGGACACCTCTGTAAGACGGACACCTGGTGTTGGTCCCTGCGCGCCGTTTTTCAGTCATTTTACTACAACTAAACTCTCTATAAGCAGGACACCTCTCTAAGACGGCCAGTTGGTGCTGGTCCCGATGGTGTCCGTCTTAAGGCCAGTTTAGACGGTACGATTTTGTCGCATGCGACTTTTGTAGCGCGCGCTACTCGCGTCATGTAAAAATCGTATACAACTTTCATCTTTTAACATTGTTTGTAGCTACGACATGTCGTAGGGTTTTAAAACATGTTTCAAACTCCTACGACATTTTTTGTGTCGTACACGATAATCGTAGGTTTGATTTACACGACACAATTCGTGTCGTAGGCTTGCCGTAAGCATGTCGCATGCGACAAAATCGTATCGTCTAAATCGGCCTTTAGAGAGAGTTGACTGTACTGTGAGGGAGAGGGAGGATAGGGTGTGGGAACCGGAAGTAAATGAAGTCTACATCTACAGGATGTGGGAAAAGAGAGGCTAGGAAGTGGCGGGAACCGGGAGAAATATAATTTTTCCCCCACATTGCATAATATTTTGCAATAGAAAAATGCATATAAATAGCGGGAACCCAGGGTTCTCATTACGTTTCTGAATAGACATCTAGATTCAATGATTCAAGGCAGCTGAGTTTGCTAGTGCCACACTAAAATATCTGCTTTATTCTTGAAAAGTAGGCGGCTCAGGAGTTCAAGTTGCCATTTTTTTTTGCCTGCTGCTCGTACTTAATGTGAACCCTGGAGTAAAATGTACAGGAAGGGTGAAGTTCAACCCCCCCTTCCCTCCCCAATGTGCTAGAAATTATACAGCAAATATTTTTGTATCCACAATTCAATAATTTTTCCAACTTTTCCCAAATCATTTTATCTTAAGTGCACAAAAAGACTTCACTTACCAGGCTATTATCACAAACGCATTTCAGAATCCAGACTCGCTGATGAAGTGTTAGATCCATATAGGACTTTTCCAACAGAGGATTAACTTCACCTGTAAAGGTAACATAAAGCAACATGTGATAGCTGTTCTACTGACAATCATTCAATTCACAAATACATTCTTATACTGTAAAACCTCACGCATGGGAAACAAACTCACCCAACATTTCAAATGTAACCATATCCAAGCCATACAGGTGACAAGTCTAGAAGAAGAACAATATTCTTGTTACAGACATGTTAAATACTGAGATAAAAAATACTTTCACCGGGTTTAGACAAGGCTTAACACATATATATTTTTTAATCTCAGTAGCTATTTCTTAACAGCTACATGTATGCCATTTGTCATGAGCCAAATCAGGGTGCAAAGAGAACAGATTTTCCAGGATGCCCTTTGGGCAAGTTGGAGCCATTGTGTGCTAGCCCGAAGCCCTTTCTCATTGACCTTACTTCATCTGCCAACGCCAACTAAAAATGTCCAAAAATTTACTTTCCCATCAGGCAAGTGATAACTGTGAGCAAACAGTGAGCACAAGCACAGAGGTGCTCCACGCTCGCCTAGTACTCACGGTTCTTTTTGCATTGAGAAAATAGAAAGGCTATGAACAGTCTAGTTGTGCCAATAAGGAACACCCAGTCAGGCTTTCAGGCCACCAGAGGCATACTTGCTACATATACAATGTATATACAATGGATATTTTGAATACAGTGGAACCCGGTTAATATGGACACCAAAGGGACATGAAAAAGTGTCCATATTATCCGGGTGTCCGTATTATGCGGGCTGATATAAGAGAAATATGTGCCTTCGGGACAAACAAAAGTGTCCGTAATAAGCGGGTGTCCATATTAAGCAGGTGTCCGTAAAGCGGGGTTCCACTGTACAAGGTTTAAATTGAAAAAACAAATAATTATTAATAATAATAATACTTGTTAAATATGCAAAAAAAATCTAGATAAAGAGGGCAGGTGATGAAAATGAAGGACCTGATCATCTCAGGAAACATATTGATGTAGAACTAAACTCTCCCAAGGTGGATTATAGAAATTGTATGAGAAACAGTTAGGAGAGTATTCATGTTGATCATGGTAATACTAACCAACACCTGACCATCCTTCTCAATAGCTTGTACCAGCTATTCAGTCTGTCACACAGCTTGGATTCCCATACTTTGAATTTCATCGGAGCCTTCTTGAACAAACTATCCAAAAAAGATGATTTAAAATAGAAGATGAATTTAAAATGTGTTGTTCCTTTAAATATTCATTCCCCCCCATGGAAGGTTTTCTGGTTTGAACCCCCAACCTACTGGAAATTCCATTTCAGCTCCTTAGTTTAAAAAGTTTGGCTTTTGAGACCACCTCCCCCTTAGAATTTCAAATGACCTTCCTTGGGGGGGGTATGGATATTCTTCTGGAACCGCACATTAGAAGATTACAAAAAGGCATCCTTGGACCCCCACCCCCTCCAGGGGCAGTTAATCGGCAGAGACGAAGTTAATTGAGCAAAATCTCCGTGACAAAAGTTGCATGTAAAGTGACCAGAAACACAAGGTTTTGACCGATCTTTTAGAAAAAACTGACTGAACAAGAAAAAATATCAGCCATCAAAATTAATGTACAGACAAGGCAAACATGATATTCAGGTTATTTCAGAACTAAAATTGCAAGTGGAGTTTTCTCTGATTTGAATTTGAGGATTTTCTCCAAAATAAGAGATAGGGGAAGCATACATAATTATACATGTATAAGTGAGAGCAGCTAATATGCAAGTTAACAGCAATTCAAATACAGAATTTGCACTGATAATGTATTTGAGACTCAAAGTTATAAATAAATTGTGGTTTAAATAGTAATCAAAACACTGCTTGAAATGAACCATCCCAACTTTGCACAAAGGCTGATCAAAATGTAATATTTGGGCAAGACTTAAGGTTGTTTAAATTATCACATTAAATTCAAGAATATGGTGACAACATCTTACCTTTTTCGCTGATGTGGAGTAAGCAAAAGAGCTGTAAATATTCTGGCTAATAGCGAGGACTTGTTAGCATAAACAAAACTCAGTTCTAGTTCAGTAATACTGAGGTCTTGAATGTAGAGAAAATCTTTTAATAAAAATAATAAGCCAGCCAGAGAAGGAATCTGTAAGAAAAGAGATGTTTTTTTTCTTATGGTAAAAGCTCTAACTGGGGAGTCAGAGATAGGGTGCGTTCCACAAAGAAAAATGTTCTAATAGTGATAATACTGATTGAAACACTCCTCTTCATTGCAACAACAGGAAAATTACTAGCAACTACATGCAACATTTACTGCATGGTATAATAGCAGTTATTACAGACGGTCAGCAGTTTGACATGGCAAACAAGGCGAAAGGGTCAATCTGGCATTGTATTGGCCCATTAGCCTCATTTGTAGGCTCGATTACCAGCCACTGTTCGGGGAAAAAGACTGGACTTGAGAGAGCGGCGGAAATCAAGCCTAACTCGTTTGCATACTTTTTAAAAACAAAAGAATATTTGACTGCGGGCTCAACTGTAATAACAGCTATTTCACTGTCATACCATAAAGTAAGTGGTCACAGGATTCAAAAACCTCAGCGGGGGTGGGTGGGGGATACTCAGGTATATTAATTTTAATTAGTGACAAGGATGTGCGAATTAGGCCAAATTTTTAAACCCCAAAAAGTCACATTCGGCTAAAACTAGAATGAAAAAACACAAGTCAAAATGGTCCAGAACCCCCAAAAAGTTAAGTTTTTTCTCCACATAAAAAAAATAGAGTATATAAAAACATCAAGAGACTGTGCAAGATATAGTTCATGTGTCGACCCTTAGATTGATTCACCATGCATCTGTCACCAACTTTAGACAGACTGCAGTCGATCATTCTTTCAAAGTGGAGAGTTATCAACCCAAAAAAATCTAACAGAAAATTTCTAACCCCCCAAAAGCTGAGCCAATTCACTACAGACTTGTAATGTCTGACTCGGAGGATTAAATTCTTATAACCCTTACCTCCCACATTGAGTGAAGTTGTTTAAGGACATCAGGCCCCAACGCTTTTTCTTCCCACTCGGCTAAATCCTGAAGCAGAACCAAATTAGCTTCTTTCTTTTCTTTATCGCGTATCCGACGGCGTTCACGTTCCTCTATGTCTTCCTGAATCTTCAGGCGTGTTAGCAAAGAAGAAGATTCTTCGCCGCTAATCATGTTGACATATGAAACACGAGCAGCAGTTCGGCGACGACTGGGCCCTGGAGATAAGAAAAGAAAAACTTTACACTGGTCAAATCTTGAGTAAAGAAATGTGGTTGTACCTTTTTAGTCTGTGACCATTCAAATGAAAGCTATTGATCAGTACTTTCAAGTGTGCTGATTGTTTTTGACAATTTTGCACAATTAAATTAAATATTTTTTTTCTCCGTTTTGAACTTAGCACTCTTAATGGGAGTGAAAGGGTTAACTCTTTGTTGACTGCTTAAAGACCTTATTGATATTAGGAATCTATCAATGAGTTAAACTCATCGCCAATAGATGAGCTTGGAACTGGTGCCTTAAAGGTTGACAGGGGGGCTGAGCCATTCAGGCAGAGCAGGGAGGTATCCATGGCGACCCTGCAAGCGGGAACCACCCCTACGAGCGACTGCCACCTGGCACCGTCACACTGAAAGGAATTCAGTGGACATACTTACCTAACCCGATACTTACCAAAACCCACAAAACCAAAGGGGAGGGAGGGCTGGGAGCAAGAATCCGCAAAGATTCGCTAGAGCAGGTCTATGATCCGCAACGATCAGCTAAAAGTGCCGGCAATGCACTGCCAGTCCACGAGGTATGCTATGAGCCCCTGAGATCCCCCCGCAGATCACGTACGCAAATGGGGAGCACCGCGGACCACATTGCCTCGAGATTAACTTTTGCTTAAAATTCATATAACCACATTTAAACTCATCGCCAATAGATGAGCTTGGGAACTGGTGCCTTAAAGGTTGACAGGGGGGCTGAGCCATTCAGGCAGAGCAGGGAGGTATCCATGGCGACCCTGCAAGCGGGAACCACCCAACTAAAAAACTCTCCCAAGGTGCTTGGAGAGAGGAGGGACCCGCGAACAGGGTGACATGGAACCTCCGTAACGACTCCCCAAAAAAACCCCAAGCACCGCAGTATCCTGAAGGTAAACGCCCGTCCCCAAAGAAAAGGACATACCTTGATGAGCTGCAACTAGCTGCTGCCGTGGGTGCAGGGAGCTACGATTCCCACAGGATCATGCTACGGAAACCAGAGCAAAGCACCAACGGGCACCACAGCGATACGAGGCACTCTTCATGTCAGCTTCTGAGAGAGGGATGCCAAAGCTCTGATGGAGTGCGAATATATAGCTGATAAGCATTGCTTGTCCACCGGCCGAGGGCTTGAATTTGGTGATCAGGAATGGCCATTCCTAGCTGCAACAGTTGCAGCACCTATGCGGAAACTGTGGCTGGAGAAATTCCCGGGTTATGCCAGCAGAGGCCATGATCTGCTAAGCCAGTTGGTGAGTAGTGGGCGAGAGAGCGGATGACCATCGTGAAGAAGAAACAAAGGGCCTGAAGAATTACCCCTAAGTGAAAGATAAGCCATCATCGCATGAATGGCACACAGTGGATAGCTGCCCAAGCCAATATGAATGTCGGATCCCTTGCGAAAGGGGGTCAGTCTTTGAAGCCTTGATTTTCACACGCATACAGGACGGTGATGAAATTGCATCCACAGCCAATATCCTGGACAGTCAAGTGGATTACAGGAGAGAAGCCGGCCAGATTGGGAACCGTAAACTCTGCCGCACGAAGGAAGCCAAAATACCCCAGGGTGCAGGCACCCAAAACATGCAGTGATCTGCAAGGTGCAGGTCCAAGGACTTCCAAATTACCAAACATGAGACTGTCCGTTATAGGAAGACGGTTAGAGGATGGGGAGCCCTGGGAGCGCTTAATCCCACGAATGACACGTTGTAAGCGAAGACAGTTCACCAGAGGATCTGCAAAACCCTGTTCAATATGTAGTGCTCGGACACACCGGAAAGATAAACCCTTGATGGAGGAATGCTGAATAGATCTAGCCAGGAAGGTGGCAAACAGACACAGAGTCCACTCATCGGTAGGGCAGGGGGACCCAGACGAATGAAGCTTGCCCAGCTGGTGACAGAAACTGGTGAACTTCTTCTGGGCTGATGCATAAGATTTGCGAGTGGAAGAGGCGAGACCCTGTGTCAAAAACGAGTAGCACTGAAGCTCTAGGGATGAGAGGTTAAGTCTGTCAGCAGCTGTGGAGGGATCGGGGTCGGACGGTCTGAGCATCTGGGGCCAACTTGTGAAATTCCTGCAATGAAAACGAGAGAGAGGCATCAGCGAGTTGGTTGTTAAACGCCTGGAATATGTTGAGCTGAAAAGGAAAAGCTATGTTGAGCCGCGGAAAACAGCAGGTTGCGCAACAATCGCATGAAGGGCATGGGACCTTTGAAGTCCTAGAGTTCAGCATGTGGACCACGGCATCATTGTCAGAACGGAATAAGACATGCCTCTTGCACCATTGGGGCCCCCAAACATGCGCTGCAAACCACTGGAAAAAGTTCCTTGTAGGCGATGGATTGATGCTGTTGAGAAACTGGCCCACGAGCCAGCAAACCAATAGCCCTTGTAGAAGGCCCCAAAACCAAGTGAACCGGCAGCATCGGAAGCGACCTCTATGTCAGCAGCAGGCGACAGTCCAGGTACAACCAAAAACTGACTCCATGCCACTGATCCAGGAAATGGTGCCACCAGAGGAGGTCCAATTGAAACTCTTTGTTCAGCCTAATGGATGATCCCCCTCTCCGAAAGCAACATAAAAGGTTGATCATGCGACGCAAGAATGTTCTGCCAGGCCAAACAACTTTTGCGGCATGATGTAAGTGGCCAATCAATGATTCGAGCTCTTGCTTGTTGCACATTTGCGAGGCAGCCAAGAACTAATCAGTTCTTTTAAGGCACGCAATTTGTCTGCTGGGAGCCGTGCCACTTGGGTAAGAGAATCCGCTCAATGCCCAATACAGTTAAAAGCGGAGAAGGTCCCACACACTTGCCGGGGTGAAGAGGTAAGCCCAACCGCTCACAAACCACTAATGCAGTAGTTAAGTTCTGTGCACATTGATTGGAGTTGGGGGGACCAGCAGTGATGAAGTCATCTAAATAATGTAGTAAATCAGACACATTGTGAGAATTGACCAGGATCCATTCCACTAACTCCGCGACTGCATTGAAGATATATGGGGCTGAGCGAAGGCCGAAGGGAAGAGCCAGATCCACGTAATACTGGCCACGCCATTTCATACCCAGAAGGTAGCGATCGGATGGGTGAACCGCAATATTACGATAGGCGGCTTCCACATCAAATTTGGCCATGAGCGCTCCTATAACCAAAACGTGAAACCATGCGAATAATTTGGTCAACTGTGATATAATGCAATGTGAATTCATCTGGTTGATCCCGTCATTTACACTAGCACCCCCTGGAGAAAGACAGGTCCACGATTAGACGCCACTTCCCTGGTTGACCCTTTTTAGGGATAACCCCAAAACTGCTAACATGCAGGAAGGGAAATGGGGGTGCACTGAAGGGGCCAGCAACCCTGCCCAAGGACACTTCATTAGCCAAATACTCGTCGATGACGGCTGGGTGCTCATACGCTGAAGATTTGTTCTTTGTGGCAGACTTGAGTTTTTGGGAGTGCCTGAAACCCAGATTGAAACCGTGGCGAAGCCCATCCAAAACAAATGTAACAAACTGTTGATTTGGGTGGTCCCTCAATTCCCAGGTAAACTGATCCACCTGCAGCGGACTGACCACAGAAACTGGGGGCAGCAGGGCTAGAAGGTAGAGAAAACCACACTTAAGGTTGATAAACCAATAAAAACAACACGCCCACCCTGCGATAGAGCCAGGATATTACAAGGGGAAAACAAAGAAAAAACAGTAGCAGATCTAACAGCAAACATGCATGAAGCTTTAATGTACTGAAATATAAAAGCAAACAATGTCCTAACCTGAGCAACGGTAAGCTAGAGCTGAAACAACAAATAGTACTGGAAAAGGCGTCGGTCCTAGAACATTTGTCCGACCAAAGGTTTTGACTATAAATTGTACGGCATGCTTGAACCCGGTGTCAGAGCACAAGAAAGCCACATCTGTGGTCTGGAGACTCTGAAATCGTTTAGATATACGCAAAAAAAAACATGAACAAAAGCGACTAAAAACTAAACAACCTTGAGTAGACTAAAAACAAGCTCACACGAGCCGCACACACAACAAAATGGCGGTGTATGAGAAATCGCCCCATAATGCAAAGCGAACAATGTTAACATCGTCATGTATGACAACGGGAAGTGTCTTGGTAGGAAACCACGATACAATAATTACATTGTCCGTTCCTAAAGGTCTGGAAGGACACAATTCCCGCTAAAGAGAAAATAAAGGCCCAGCACGTGAATATATAGCGAAGCAAAAACTGAGCACCACAACTAGCCAGAAAAGAATGGGAAACAAAATAACAGAAAAAACTACAGATCGAACGATAGTACATAGTTCGCGAAACGAGATTCAGGGTCGTTTCGACTTGGTGTTGGAACGCGACAACGAGGGCGAAGACGACCCTCCGTTTGTAGATGTCCCTGGACTGGGAAGAACGCGGGCCAGGACAGGCTGAAGCACGATGAGACCCGGAGCAGCTGGAACATCGATGGGCAAAAACCGACAAGAACCGTACGGTGCAGCGCAGAGTCCCCTGTTCCAGGATCGGCATACAATTCGCGAGCTGCTAACGCCGTTTGGCTCTAAGGAATTGGACGGAACCGTCACTACGGCCCCCGGGCCCAACGCACCCGCCGTATGGAAGTTGAACAGTTTGGACATCGATATTAGACCAGTCGACCAAACCTGTCGCCGCTGCGTGTTCGCGAAAGGCCCGATCGTAGGATAGCCATACACGGGCGTGGAACTGGCGGTACGTTCGGAGAATTAGCAACTGGTATTGACACAAGTCCTTCGACCGCTGTGGGAAGTACGATGTCAACACCAGAGAAAAGCATGAAAACGCTTCCCATCCATGTAGCAATGTCCTCGATGCGACGCCTCGCTTTCTTGGGAGCCGAGGTTAGCAACAAGGCGACCATCAAACAGCAGTTGTGGCTCGGGCTCCGTGAGCACGATGTTGGATGACAGCAAACTCGTTGAGCTCCACAAATTTTCCCGCCACTATCTGAGAAACCAACTTCGCCGGGATTGGTGAAAAGCCAGGGCCTACCACGAACGGTTTTGGTGAAGGATCGGTGCTGGCAAAACTGAAGTGGAGGGTGGAACTGCCGGGAGGCCCGCTGAGAGCGCAAATCCCGTAACGCTCGCGCCGGACGTGGCGAGCGAAAGGAATTGGGGGTGCAAAGGTCGACATAAATGATGGAAAAACAACTGGCCTACCTTGAGAAGAGCCGGCCGGAGCCGTTGGCCAGTGTGAGGGTAAACCCGCCTGCTCCGGAGGCTAACAAAGCCGCTGCTTGGGAAACCTAACGTGCCCCCAAACGTGGATGGCAACGGTGGAAATGTCCATGGCGACATTCGAGGCAGGCACCGAAAGATGGAACCGATAACGGCGATATGGCTGTATCCGCGTGAAAAGCATGAGCTTGCTCGGCAGCCAGGGCGTCCCTGACGGCCTGGGCGATGGCCGTCATGTACATCGGCGGCAACTGAGCCAGGGTATTGAGCGGTGGAGTCGTACGTTCAACTGGTATCGCCCGAGCTTCCAGGAACGCTGGGGGTTGCGACACAGGAATGACGCCGGCAGAGAAACCCGGGATAGTAGCGTCAAAAGCGGCAATCTTGGCTGTTTTCTTGTACCGCGCGTATTGCGAGCCGCCATATTGAAGCACAGAATGTAAGCAATTAAAGTTGAGCACGATAGAGCAAGAATCCGCAAAGATTCGCTAGAGCAGGTCTATGATCCGCAACGATCAGCTAAAAGTGCCGGCAATGCACTGCCAGTCCACGGGGTATGCTATGAGCCCCTGAGATCCCCCGCAGATCACGTACGCAAATGGGGAGCACCGCGGACCACATTGCCTCGAGATTAACTTTGCTTAAAATTTCATATATAACCACATTATAACAATTATCTAGTCCGATTCCCATAAATCCAAAATCCATTCTCTTTGGGATAGTGTGGAAGCTTCATCTGAATGAACTCAAGATTCAGATTGTTATCATTGAAATAGATGCCGAGCAACTTAGACAATGCATCTTCCAAACTAGGCAATTATCACTTATTTGCCTGATCATATTTATATTATCACCCACGCATCGTTTCACATAAACCCACCATCTGAGCATGTAGCTTCTGCTGGAATAAAATCACTCCTCAGAGCTATGGTAGCTTCAAGACTCACTTTGTCTCTTAGGGAACCTGTAAAAAACATAACAAGAACTTGCTTCGTGTTTCATATCACTATGCCTAGAGAGTTTTACCATGCAGTATTCTTGTATGCACCTAAAAATGTTCAGGACAAAATCCCTTCCAGATATAAATCAAACATTTTTTTGAAATTTAATAATAAGCGCCCCCCCCCCCCCCCCCCGATAATAATCCCTCCAAAAAATTATCCACCAGAAAAAGGCCTTTTGTATAAGCCCAGGGATTATTATTGGAGTTTTATGGTACTCTGGTAGCCAGTAGTTTTGTTTTCTACCCAGATTTCACTTGCCACAATTTCATGGAGCAAGTGTGGCAGCTGTATGATCAAAATGGAAAAATTAAGGAATCATTTACAGTCTACTGTCAGAGCCGTAGCTGTAGTATGAGGCGAACAAGTGTCTCGGTAAATATTTTGACTTTTTTTTGTCTTGGGGAAAAATATTGGGTTCAAATATTTGGGTTCAATCATTGAATAAATGCAAGCTCATTAAATGTAAATTGTCCGTAAACTGTAAATAATTATTATTACATGTCACATAAAGTTTTCTGTTTGTCAAAAATGATCAAAATCCATTTTGAATGTAAAACATTCCAGAAATATTCATGCCTGGTTTCATATCAAACTGCCTTCAAAATGCACACAATGCAGTCTTATGCGCTTTTGATCATATTTACATGGAATTAGCGCATTATAAATACAAATATTATTTATTATTATTATTAATTTTTCTAAATTCCCCACGAACCCCCCCCCCCCCCCCCCACACAACTTGCACTCGAAAGATTGCACCTTCAGCATTCTTACGCACCCCGCCATAAAATCCTGCCTACGGTCCTCTTGCCTCGGTAAGAATTTTTCGTCTTGCTACGGCTCTGACTGTACTCCTGGATACTCGCTTGAAAGAATGATATTACTGAATACTCATTTGAAGTTGGTTTACCTGTTCAACAAAGCCAGTTTCTGCTCTAGAATTTTCTCCATCTTGTGACCAAGTTTTGAGACCCAGTGGTTTGATCCATTGTAGCGGTAACAGTTTTCCAGAATAAGACGGATGTCAGCAACAACTTCTGTGATGCTGTTGTATTCATAGTTGTTAAATTTATAACCAACTACAAAGAAAAAGACCACACAGAGTAACATTTAGTTATAACTCAAAATTGTCAGGCCAAACGAGGATGAGAGTTGTTGAGAGTTCCAAGTCTTGCTCTTGTTTTGAAACCTCATACACTCTCATTGAATTTGAACCTGCCCAAATTTTTCTTGAGAGTCTGGCCCAAGGTGATGATAGCTGATGAGGTTAAAGGGTCCCTCTCAACCATGTGCTTTGCGGTCGCGTGTTATTGTTTTCGTCCGGGAACTTGATCTCTCGTGGGGTTAAATTATGTATGCCACACTTTCGAAATTGTACTAACTTGGGTCGTCTAACTGCTTTTTTGTGGCCAGAACAAGGCCAGGATCCTTCAAAAAGTAGTTTTTAACTTCAAGCCGCTATTTCGCGGCACCCGAAATGGCCGCTGTAAGAGTATTGGCGCGCAAAGCACACTGGTTGAGAAGGACCCTTTAATGAAAACTCTCATGAGAGCCAACTCTCAGCAACTCTCATCCTCATTTGGGCAGGGCTTTAGAGTTTATACATACATAATCATGTTTTTATTTACCCTCGGATTACAGAGTAGCTCACTCAGAATAGCTAATATCTCAGACAAACAGATGGACAACACACCTCATATGGAATTACACTACAGGCCTACGTAGCCACGACACCGGAATTTCGTGCCCTACTCTTTTTCGAACAATGTCGAGGGTTATTTTACATCCCCTTCAAATTGGCATGTAGGATGAAGGAGATTAGTCAGACAGCTTAAGGGGGGACCTTCTTAAACTACCAGTCTATTCTTAGGAAGACTTCAAACTATCATATCTTTGGATCTCCGACTTCTACATATAAGCTGTTTGGCCATGTTTGCTCAATTGAAAGTCCCTTCAAATTTTTAAGTCACGACCATATTTGGCAAGTCACGTGACCAGGACAGAAAACCCCCTAAAACTCAAACAACTTACATTATTTGATATTAGAAACAATGCCATGATTAAAGAACATTGCAATGCATAAAGCGACGTATGCATTTGTTGAAATTCACATTAATACCAAAGTTATGACGTCATAAAGACGCAATTTTGTACGTTTTCTTTATAGATTTGCTGTTTTAAGCTTAAACAGTAATCCCATACGTACGTTTATAAAGGAGGATAGGCTTCCTCTGATCAACAAAAGAAATTGAAACTTTATCAATTTTCCTTCGAGTTTTAGGGATTTCTAATTCTCGCGCGCGGTTTGGGACTGGCACTAGTTACGCACGTGCAATGTGCATGTTTTTAACACCAAGTGTTCATACTAATATATCTTGCTATGTTAGCTCGTCGCAACACGCAAACTTTTCGAGCAGCAAAATAATGTTCCTTCGCAATAAGTCTGAATCCGGTAGTTAAGAAGGACCCCCCTTAACGTCATCGCCCAATGATGCGATCATCTGAACTGAGACAAGGTGTTGAACACAGCCAGCATGATCTTACCAGCTATTTTAAGACTCTGGTTTTGTGGTCCGGCCGGGACTCGAAACCTGTGAGCTCCTGCCCAGCAGTCCGGTGCTCTACCAACTGAGCTAAGCAGGATTAACTACGGCGTTTAATCAAGGTCCTGGCGTTTATTCGTGATTCAGCGTTTTTTAAAATCCGGCTTATATAATATTAACTGATTTTCATTGATCAATAGGTATAATGATTTAGGCTCATGAATTACCACGGTATACCAGTTCAATTTATCAGTTTCGCTCACTCCAAATTCTACAATCCACTAAGTACCGCATTCGCCATTGTGACTTGTTTTGCCAATTTTTTTTTTTTACAGAGACGAAGTTTGCTGACATTTTGGTCTTGTTTAGTTGGTGTTTTTGCTAATGTTTTGTTAAATTGTGCTTTATTTAGTAAAAAAATGTTGGAAAATACCTGTGTTTAATAAACGCCAGGCTCGAATAAACGCTTGCAAGGCCAAGTTTTAAATAAACAGTGACCCCTTGTGTTTAATCGAGAAAATACAGTAAGCTCAGCTTGTGAAAAAGAGGAAAAGCATACAGGCCAATAAAGCATTAATGGGGATTCCCTTGATCAGATAACATTAATTTTAACGTTTAATAATAATAATGTCAAAAAAGTTTGCAGTTTAGACATACAGTATATAGATTTTTCATGATGACTTTATAATAAATAAAATGTAAAACAGTAGGCACAAAATGCAACACACTTTAAATATGGAATCGAAATAGTCACAGAGGAGTATTGGGTAAAAACGTTTTCATCAATCAAAATATGGCTGAGTAATGCAAAAAAGCTAAAAATATCGCTGACAAATTGTATGAAACTGATTGATCATGAAAGCTTTTTAAATCGATTGCTGTTTGTAAGGGCAGTTATAACATAAAAAGGTAAAAAGTAGCTGTGATGATAACTATGCGGACAGGAACTCAATAATTTGCAAGCCTTGAAAAAATGTAAACATTACGAGAAACGTGAAAAAAAATAGATACAGTTGTTCTTGTCAAATGAAAGCGCTGCAGTTTTCGTCTGTGAATTTATAAATGCACAGAAAGGTCAAAGTCATTTTTGGCAACTTGTACTCCGAAATTAAAGTGACAGGGTTTTGTAATAATAGTCAGTTACTCTTAAAAAAGATTCTAATAAATTCATTCAAACTTTTACTAACTTTGGTGGAAGCTCATGGGTTTCCTTAATTCTGTCATGGTAGTCCCACAAACCAAGTGCCTCGGCGTCCCACGGGCTCCAAAAATGGCCAAGTCACATTCTTGTAAGAATCCGCGGACATTTTCTACGTAAACTCGGTATCCCTGTTGAACTTCAGGGCTAAGTTTGGTAAGATCTGGCACGTTCACTTGTTTGACCGGCGTCTTTTCCATTTCCGGCAGTTGAGCACGAGTTTCTGTTGAGACTCCCAACCGGCGCGATTTCATCGTTTACGGGATCTGCAATTGGATTTTCAACCACAACTTCATCTGTTTCCATTGCCAAAGTTTCCATTTTGAGCTACTAGGCCCTCGGGAAAGCTCAGCAACTGTCCAGTGAAATATATGAAAGCCAGTCTCTGTCAAGTTTCTATATAAAGACGAGTATGAAAGGCAAATGTCTCTGAACCATGCCAACTTCCCTCTATAAACGCATTGTTGATGCGCAGCCGAAGAACAAAGGCGCGCGCGCCGACTCAGTAGGTAAAAAAACGCCACAACCACGCTAGAAAAATGCACGTTTCGAAATTTTTGCTTGTAATTAGCCGCTTATATTCGTTTCTAGTGAAAATAATCGCCATTTCCAAGAGGCAAAGCGGGAAAAGAATTCAATTATTAACTCGGCTGCAAAAAATCGATGTGAAATTCAATTAAACTAATTACCCTTGGCTAGTCCCAGACCCCTCTTGACTCGCTTGCATTCTGTTCATTTTCACCATGCATCATAAGAAATTCGAGTTGAAATACGAAAATAAAAACCTAGTTTCGTAATGGTGGGATTTACGCAGTCTGCGGTGATAATTTCAATCTTATTTTATGCCAAAACGCAGAAATTTTGGGATTTATTTTCAACACGGTCAATATATCGATTGGCAATTCGAGCCCGCGATTCACAGAATTCTTTGTTGAATTTCCCGCCGATTTCAAAGTTTCCCGCTCGACAGTCAATGAAGAGAACATCGTGAAGGATGCCGCTTTTGGGAAAGAAATCTTACAAGCCGAACCCACTTCCGAAAGATCTCAAGTCCGAAGAAGAAGTTTTTTGTCATCAAAGAGACAAATGAAGTGTTTAGGAAGTATGAGTATCCTTGGGTAATGTTAACAGCGCGCACCAATAGCGACATTGTTCCATCGAGCACCCGATCGCGATTTAAGCTTATAGATGGGTTTTTTTTCTCGCTAGTGTTCAGTTTGACCCTTCCAACTTTGTGAAGAATCCTTTGTGCAACAGGGCTTACGTTCAAAGCATTTACAGAACAAGTAATTTGTGTGGCGGGGTGGTATAAAGCTAATAACAGCAAAGCATATCGAGTGTTGTTGATTCCCACCACACGTAAAATATTTGGCCTGAGTTTTTATATGCCTATCATTCAGTTCGATGGCGAGTTGTGTTTCATTCTGTGGATATGCATAAAACCTACATTTAGGCCATTTGCTTTTAATACACTGTGACTGTGTTTTATCAGACGTAGTTAATCGATAGAAATCGATATTGAAATCAATCGATTTTTAATCGCCGATTGCTATCAATCGTTATAACCCATCAAATATTTTTCTCGCTCACGATTGGTCTAAACACGTCACGTGATGCAGCCAAAACCGGGGAATATCCGGGTGATATTCCCCAAGTGATATTCCCCAGTTTTGAAAATTTGCGTTTCACGTTCGCAGGTTCAGTTTTCGTCTCAAATAAATTGCAAAATTAAATAAAACTGATTGTTTTGAACAGACTAGAAATATTTTTGAACGCCAACAGAATTATTTTTTGTTGTTTTAAACAGCTTGGCCGACCGGCAAACAGAGCGGTCTTGTGAAAAAATATTTGAAGGATAATAACTACAATAGCCTCCATTTGGCTTCAAAAATATGCTCGGATATTTGTCCTTGGACAGTATCTGTTCCTCGAAGCTCACAGTTTTTCCTCGAGCTTCACTCTCGGAAAACTGTTCGCTTCCCGGAACAGATAATGTCCGCGGACAAATATCCGAGCATATTTCCTCGCCAAATGGAATAGCCTCCATTTGGCGTGGAAATATGCTCGGATATTTTGTCCGCAGACATTATCTGTTCCGAGAAGCGTTCGCTCTCGGAAACTGTGAGCTTCGTGGAACATATTGTCCAAGGACAAATATCCGAGCATATTTTTGAAGCCAAATGGAGGCTATTGTAGTTATTATCCTTCAAATACTTTTTCACAAGGCCGCTCTGTTTGCCATGGAAGATCTCGTTCGGCCAAGCGGTTAAACATCAAAATAATTCTGTTGGCGTTCAAAAATATTTCTAGTCTGTTCAAAACAATCAGTTTTATTTAATTAAGCAATTTATTTTAGACGAAAACTGAACCTGCGAATGTGAAACCCAAATTTTCAAAACTGGGGAATATCCCGGATATTCCCCAGTTTTGGCAGCGTCACGTGACGTGTTTAGACCAATCGCGTGCGAGAAAATTTTTTGATGGATTATAATTAAGTATATTTTTTCCTTGACACAAAAAGTGAATATGTTAATCGTATTATTCTGTATGGATTCCAAGTATGGAGCTGTCAGTTGACTGGCAAAACAAAGCTGAAATATGGAGAAGCTATAGCAAGTGAAGAACAGGCACTTAAAAGGCTGGAAAGTTTTCCAAAGTATTTTGAAAAACAGTTCTACAGATTGTTCACCACAGTAAGTACAATAATAATTGTAAAAATGGTAATAAACATTAAAATGATGTGTACAAATTATTTGTACACATCATTTTAATGTTTATACAGTCGAACCCCTATTAAGCGGCCACCTATTAAGCAACCACCTGTTAAGTGGCCACCCCTATTAGTGGGTCCGAGGGTTTACCCGAAAATGTGAAGTAGAATAATATTTTTTTTTTTGGGGGGGGGGGGGGGGGGGAGGGGTTGGGCATTGGAGGGGAACACTCCCTTCAATTTGGGGTGTTTGGGGCCTTCCCTAGAAAAAAATTGAGATTTCAAGCTCTGAAAAGTGCATCTTGGTGGATCCTGGAGATGGGTTTGCTATCGATAATGGTGAAAGCAAAAATCCCCTCAGGTCTGATAGGGGCGTCCAAACCCCCCCGACCCTCCCCCTGGATCCGCCACTGCCCCTATTAGCGGCCAGTTATCAAAGTCCCAAAACTATTATTCAGTATAATACAGTAAATAAAACCACTGTTAAGCGGCCACCCCTAGTAAGCGGCCATGGCTACCTTTTTGGTGGACCTGTTGAGGGTTCTCCTATTGTTTTTACCCCTATTAAGTGGCCACCAACACATAGTTTGGCCTTGTTTTGAAAAAAGCTGATGACAGACTAGAGTCTGAAGTAGAAGGTGACGACTGATAAAAAACATTCAAACACGCATTTATTACCGTCTTGACTTGATTCCGTTGTCATTAATCTTTTGATTTCTACCACGCCTTATGCTAATTATGATGAAACCTCATTAAGCGGGCATTTCCCCGAGGGTGGATGCTTAAATCTGTCAATATACAGTCAAATAATATAAACATATTAAGTAATACAGAACGTTTGCAATACTGACTGCTGATCATCTCATGTACCTTAGTC